>CAIGQZ010010775.1:4790292-4800335 GCA_903798205.1 Danio tinwini
GCAAATTGATCACAACACAAACAACCGAAGAAACGCGCAGCAAATTGGTCACAACACAAACAACCGAAGAAACGCGCAGCAATTGGTCACAACACAAACAACTGAAGAAACGTGCAGCAAATTGATCACAACACTGTCTTTGGACAGTGGGTGAAACCGGAGCACCTGGAGAAACCAGGGAGAACATGCAAACTCCACACAGAAATGCTAATTGACGCAGCCATTTTATCCTACCCATCAGATTATGCTACCAACACTGTATTTGAATGGTTCTGAGGTTAAGGTTAGGGATTAGGTAGGTTAGGGCATTATTAAGCTTCATATCACACTAATCTACATGAAAATGTACACTGGTATTAAAATTTGATGGGTAGCATCTTGCATCATCAAAATGTGTTATACCTACTTTTTGAATGGGAGGTAGGACGATCTGACCAGGTAGGACAAATCAACAGAACACCAGGACTCGAACCAGCGACCTTCTTGATGTAAGGCGACAGTGCTAACCACTGAGCCACCATGTCACATATATAATATATAATACACTTTACTATATGTTTCAAAAATACTGAAGAACTTACTATAAATGACTAGTATTTTTTCCTGTGGGAGGAGAGATATGGTTGCATACAGTAGTCTATGTGCAGAAATGACCTACTCAGCACAAGAAAATGAAGGCCTTCTTCAAGAACATGCGATTAGAGCTCAGAGAGTTAGGACTTCCGTCGAGTAATCATTTTCAAAATCTTTAATCTGAATTTCCAGAAGAAACCTGCGTTATACTGCGAAAATATGCTCTTCGCAGAGTTTCAGAAGAGGTGAAACTACTATTAGGAAACAGGAATGGCAAGAATATTCAGTAATATAATGCAAATCGTTCTCCGCTGCAGTTAAAACTCATTCATTTGGGCATATTGCATTGAATTGCATTGTGTTCATTCATTCATTTTCCTTCGGCTTAGTCTCTATTTTTAGAGATCGCCACAGCGGAATGAACCACCAACTATTCCAGCATATGCTTTATGCAGCGTATGCCCTTCCAGCTGCAAACACCCATACATCTCATTCACACACTCATACAGCACAGACAATTAGTTTATTCAATTCACCTATAGCACATGTCTGAACTGTGGGGGAAAGCGGAGCACCCTGTGGAAACCCACGGCAACATGGGGAGAACATGCAAACTAGAAATGCCAACTGGTCCAGCCAGGACTCGAACCAGTAACCTTCTTGCTGTGAGGCTCACCACTATGCCACTGTGCCGCCCTGTGCTGCATTGCATTGCATTGAATTAATGCATTTGTTTAATTTATTACAGCTCAAGCGCAGTTAAAGGATAAAACTGAAATGTTTCATGCAACACCTCAAAATATCTGTTAGCCACCTTTATAAAATACAAGCTGTTCACCTCCTGCTCAACTCAGAAACTCATACTCATCTCTCACATTACCAGTCACGTCTGGAATATTCTTTGTGCTCTATGCAAACAGCTGAAACTGCAATGACATTCTTGAGCTCAGATTAGGGAGTAAAAAATTGAGATCTGAGATATAAGTCAGAGAACAAAAAGGGTGTTCGGGCATCAATACATTAAGTGCAATACAGCTTTTCAGAGCATGGTAACATACATTTTTACCATGATTTACAGACATGCACACCTACAGTATGACATTCAGTGTTATACCCATAAAATTTTGTCAGACTTAATAAAAAAATATATTTAATGACCTCTCATAAAGACTCCACACTAAAAAAAATATTCAAAGATGATTCCTTGGATTTTATTTTAATTTCTTAACTTCTAAGTGGTTGTAAACAATTTATTTCGGCTGAATTTAAACAAACTACTAAAGTTGTACATTACTAAATTGAATTTGTTTGTTTAAATTCAACCCATATAAATAGTTTGCAACAATTTTAAGACATTATTTCTTTTTAGTGTATTTAAGCATCACAGTGCAGACCCAAAATATTTAATTATTGCAATTTTAAATCTTTTGTCACTACCCTTCAAATCCGGAGCTGAGCTGAAACAACAAAAGTCTTGAGATATTTTGAGATAACCTAATTGTTTTATGTTCCGTCCACTTAAATTTGTAAAAGCAATTATGTTGGCACAACTTGAACCCAGCATTTTTTTACAGTATACATACAGTATATTACACTTTAGTTTGATCACTTATGCTTAATAAGTACTTTACACATCAGAATTGTAATTTTTTATATTTTATACTAAATTATAGATTCTTTTATTTAAGGCATTTTCAAAATTATTATTTGATGCATTTTGACACTTTAATTTTTTTACTTTAATTACTTGCTTATTGCTTTGTAGATAAAATTATTTTGTAATTTTCAGACAGACACCCAAAATTGGACATCTTTTACTTGTCGTACATTCAAAATAAAGTCGTAAAATCAACATTTCATAAGTTTTGAGCAGAAAATACTATCAAAACCTGTCGTAAATTCAACATTTCATAAGTTTGAGCAGAAAATACCATTAAAACCTGTCATAAATTAAACATTTCATAAGTTTTGAGCAGAAAATACTATCAAAACCTATCGTACATTCAACATTTTATAAGTTGTGAGCAGAAAATACCATCAAAACCTTTCGTAAATTTAATATTTCATAAGTTTTAAGCAGAAAGTACTATCAAAACCTGCCGTACATTCAACATTTCATACGTTTTGAGCAGAAAATACCTTAAAACCTGTCATAAATTAAACATTTCATAAGTTTTGAGCAGAAAGTACTATCAAAGCCTGTCCTACATTCAACATTTCATGAGTTTTGAGCAGAAAATATCAAAACCTGCCATACAGTCAACATTTCATGAGTTTTGAGCAGAAAATACTATCAAAACCTGTTGTAAATTCAACATTTCATAGGTTTTGAGCAAAAAATACCTTTAAAACCTGTCATAAATTTAACATTTCATAAGTTTTGAGCAGAAAATACTATCAAAACCTGTCGTAAATTCAACATTTCATGAGTTTTGAGCAGAAAATATTATTAAAACCTGTCGTAAATTCAACATTTCATAAGTTTGAGCAGAAAATACTATCAAAACCTGTCATAAATTAAACATTTCATAAGTTTTGAGCAGAAAATACTATCAAAACCTGCCGTACATTCAACATTTCATAAGTTGTAAGCAGAAAATACCATCAAAACCTTTCGTAAATTTAATATTTCATAAGTTTTAAGCAGAAAATACTATCAAAACCTGCCGTACATTCAACATTTCATAGGTTTTAAGCAGAAAATACTATTACAACCTGTCATAAATTTAACATTTCATGAGTTTTAAGCAGAAAGTACTATTAAAACCTGTCGTAAGTTCAACATTTCATGAGTTTTGAGCAGAAAGTACTATCAAAACTTGCCCTACATTCAACATTTCATGAGTTTTGAGCAGAAAATACTATCAAAACCTGTCGTAAGTTCAACATTTCATGAGTTTTGAGCAGAAAATACTATTAAAACCTGCCATACAGTCAACATTTCATGAGTTTTGAGCAGAAAATACCATTAAAACCTGTCATAAATTTAACATTTCATAAGTTTGAGCAGAAAATACTATCAAAACCTGTCGTACATTCAACATTTCATGAGTTTTGAGCAGAAAATACTATCAAAACTTGTTGTACATTCAACATTTCATACGTTTTGAGCATAAAATACTATCAAAACCTGTCGTAAATTCAACATTTCATAAGTTTTGAGCAGAAAATGCTACCAAAATGTAACTGATTACAGCAGGATTCAATATTAGCTCACCTTTGGGATTGTTACTTTTATGAATCTGTTGAAATGGTGTCAGAAAACCCATGATGAAGCTCTTTAAAGTCCATGTGTTTTTGAGATGTGAGCGGTGGCAGGGTCAGACAGGCCCTGAGCTGAGCTCACTGTGAGAGCGGGATAGTTTTACGGCTGGTGTCCGCTTACCTGGCTAACTGATATAATGGTTTCTCCCTGAAACAACTTTAATAATTAAATGAGTTATTGGGTATTTCAGCCAATCTCCATTCACAATTTCCTCTGTCACTGTCACATGACATGGACCTGTACAGTGAAGAACACATGCAGAAGTGCTAAAAATAAAATCTTGAGTCACATAGTTGATTTTTACTGCGGATTAGCAGGTTATATTTTTAGCTGTTATATAAAAAATTCTCCCAAATTTTGCAGGCCTTCATTGTTTGTTTTTGTTGCTTTTCAAACGGGTTTTAAGTGTAGATTGTATCAATTTCTTAGCTGAGCTGTAAAAAAAATTCAAAGCTGTAAATGTTTTTATTATTATTATGTATGTTTCAAAGACAAAAAAACTATTTCAGTCTTAATGTATTTTAAAATTAAACATTTGATTCAATGTGTTGCTGTTTTTATTATATTTCAAACTGTACACTCTGAAAAAAGCTGTGTTTCTTGTAATTCAACATTGGGTTAAATATGGACAAACCCAACTGTTGGGTTCATTCATTTATTTTCCTTTGGCTTAGTCCCTCTCTTAATCAGGGATTGCCACAGCGGAATGAACCACCAACTATTCCAGCATATGTTTTATGCAGTGGATTCACTCTCGCATTTACACACACACGCTCATACGCTACAACCCCTTTAGCTTATTCAGTTCCCCTACAGCGCATGTCTTAGAACTGTAGGGGGGAAACCGGAGCACCCGAAGGAAACCCATGACAACATGGGAAGAACATGCAAACTCCACTCAAAAATGCCAACTGACCCAGCCGGGGCTCAAACCAGTGACGTTCTTGCTGTGAGACAGAGCAACAGTGCTAATCACTGAGCCACTGTGTCGCCCCAATTTTATTCCAAAAATAAATAAATAAATACTAAAAAAACAAACAACTAAATGGCATTTCTACTACAGCATGCAATTAGAAAAATGATTTGTAGCCTTTTTAGTTTGCCTTTCCACATCTTTCTCACATTATCCACACTAGTCTTTTCTTTCTGCTTTTCTATTGTGCTTGACTGATGGAGTGAAGCTCATCTAGCATCACAGCTATCTGTTAGCAGCAGTGAGAGCCATGCTTGTGTGGTGGTGTTCTTTACCACTATCACTACCCATAACATGCTGTGTTTGATCTTCAAACAATTAACACTCATTCTCTGAGAGTCAGCCGTGTTAAAATTGTATTGTCAGTTGGTTTGTTGAGGTGAACTGCTTTTGCTTTTCTAAATAATCAGACTTAAGCATAAGGATCCATTTATTGGATCAAAAAATACAGTAAACAGAGTAATACTGTGATATAGATAACTGCTCTAACACTAATCTATTTTACAAACAAATGTAATCCTGTGATGTAAAGCTGAATTTTCATCAGTCATTACTCTTAAGAGTAACACAGACATTTGGAAATCATACTGAAAAATATATTAGTTGCTCAAGAAACATATCTGATTATGATAAATCAGGATTCAATATTAATTTTAAAGGTGTTATCAACAGCCTTTTGGGGCTTTTTTTTATCTTTGTGTTATTTTAATGTATATTTATATTTAATGTATACCCCATCATCTCTGAACACATTTTAAAGGTGCAATAGCTCACTGGTTTGAGCCTCGGCTGGAAATCTGTGTAGAGTTTGCATGTTCTCCCCATGTTGGCATGGATTTCCTTAGGGTGTTCCGGTTTCCCCCAGAGACATGCGCTATAGGTGAATTGAATAAGCTAAATTGGCCATAGTATATGTGTGTGATTGCGAGAGTTTATGGGTGCTTCTCTATTGGGTTGCGGCTGGAAGGGCATCCGCTGCGTAAAACATGCTTGAACAATTGGCGGTTCATTCCGCTGTGGCGACCTCTAATAAACAGAGTCTAAGCGGAAGGAAAAATGAATGAATGAATGAATAAAATGTACTTGTATGTATTTCAAAATTTTGTATAAGGAAGACCAAGAATGTGGGTGGAGCTAAACAGGCAGTGATGTAGAAGTAGGCGTTGATCCTTCTTTGTGGAGGCGGAGTTTAGCCACACTAGTATGTAATAAAGAGCCACATTCCTGCTGTTTTGTCAGAGTGGCTTCGGTATTCGCTGTTTTTAGACTAAAGGCTGATTTATACTTCTGTGTCGAGTGATCTGCGTATCCCACGGCGCATGCCTTGTGCGTAGCCGTGCATTTATTCTTCTGCACGCTGTTTGTGTTGCTCTGCAATAACACTTCCGAAACGCTAGCTGGCAGTAGGTTTTTATGTTCCTCTGTGTTGAGTTTCTTCGCGGGTGTTTTTTTTTTTTTGAACGCTACGTTAATACAAGCATACATGTGCGCTTGACGCAGAAGTATAAATCAGCCTTAACAAGGCAAATTTGAGCTGTGAAACTTACAGGATGTTTTTATAGTAATAACCTTGTATATGTTGAAAGATAAAGAAAAGTTTGATCTCTCACTTCATGACCCCTTTAAAATTACAACATTTATTTGGTATCGATTTTTTTGGTAACACTGTAATTCTTTGCTTACATCAAATTTCTCCCATTTACTTGCATCAAAATCAACTGAATAAGTCTTTGGTGAGTAAAAGTATTCATATATTTATTAAAAATATTGACAGCAATTTCCCTGTACTGGGTTGTGGCTGGAAGGGCATCCGCTATACGTAATACATATGCTGGAATACTTGGCGGTTCATTCTGCTGTGGCAACCCCAGATTACAGTTTTTTACAGACGCTAGGACACATTTCTTAATTCAATTCAATTCACCTTTATTTGTATAGAGCTTATACAATGTAGATTGTGTCAAAGCAGCTTCACATTCAAGATTATAGTAAATTGAAACAGTGTCAGTTCGATTTTCAGAGTTTCAGATCAGTTCAGTTCAGTTTAGCTCAGTTCAGTGTGGTTTAATAATCACTACTGAGAGTCCAAACACTGAAGAGCAAATCCATCGATGCGCAGCTCTACAAAACCCGAACCATGCAAGCCAGTGGCGACAGCGGCGAGGAAATAAACTTCACCATTGGCGAAAGTGAAGAATTTAAAAAACCTCGAGAGAAACCAGGCTCAGTTGGGCACGACCATTTCTCCTATGGCCAAACGATTAGTGCAGAGCTGCAGTCTAGGCGCCGGAAGCTGGAGAATGCTGGACCTCAGCGAAGACTCGTCTATCCTTGGAGCGTCACAGGAATCAGTCTCATGCTCTCCACTCCTACATGACTACCACAGCAGCTGCTCAGGATGCGGCCTGGTCCAGGATTGTGAAAACCTCGAGATTTCTCAATACTTAGATCACTTTTGCAAAACTCTTCACACAGTGAGCACAACAGAAGTCTATGTGGGCTAAACTGAGGATCAATAATCCTTGTTTTGGTACAAAATGCATTCAATGACTACATCTCTCAAATTTTATGAATTCTTTTCTCACTCAGACACAACAACTGCCAACAATCTTTGCACGTACAGGATCATTTTGCATGTGCTTACATACTGTTTCCAAAACTGTTAAACTTATGTTCAAAACAATAACATAATGCAAAACTGAATAAGACAGCAACATTCAACAGCAATATTTTACTGAAACATAAAGACGAATTACCAACCTACGTCACACGGGTCCTCGGTTGCAAAAAAAGACAGGCTGCAATAGCAAACACGTTGTGTTTTGCGGTAGGATGCCAAATTCGAAAAAAAAAATGAAAGTCCAAAAATAGAAAACCTATCTTTCAGTCTTAACTTAGACGTCTTTGGCTAAAAGGGAGCTGAATGAAGTGACGACCTAATTATAAATGCTCGACTCTGCAGTTCTCATGTTATATCAGGTAAGTTCCCGCTATGCTGAATCATATACATTACTCGTTTTATTGCAGCAATAATTTCAGCTAAACCGTTACATATGGTTAATTAAACTGAAACGTGAAAGTTATTAAAGTTGGTTTTATATTCACACATTCATTCAGTGACAACTTGTGACACACACCCTATATTGTTTACCACGGCACTTTGAGTATTCAGTCTGAAATAACCTGCAAGTGTGACTTGAAAACAACATTAACACTGTTTATTTGACTGTAAACAATGTTGAGACCTGAAGTCAAGCTTGAGACGTGAAGTCGGCGACTCCTCGGCGATTCTTTCAGATCACTTCCTTGAGTTCACACTCTGTGATTGTCACTCGCGTGCACGAGCATTGATTTGCCTGAGATTTCAGGCATTTATCGGCAATTTCTCAAAACCGGGGTTAAAATCATGCAGTCTGAACTCAGCATTGGACTCTCTTTTTTTACCTGCCTTTCTGTCTTCCGTGCTATTTCACTTGTTTGTGTGTCTTATTAGTTTAATCACCTCTTCCAGTTATTCTTTTCTTCTATTGTTGTTTTGTAGAAAATTACACACCACTAAACGTTTCTGCTCCATTCAGTGTGCTGCTCGTGATTCTTCCACCTGGTTGGTGGCGATCAGAGTGATTGACAGAACCAGATAATTGACAGCTGACCGCCCCGCCCCCTGGAGGCTGAGGGTAAGTACTGTGTCAGAGTGACTTCTGGGTAATGGAGTGAGCAGCTCGTCCCTCAAGGAGCATCTGGCATTAAAATCAAGTGTCTATCCGTTGCAAACAGGCTGCTTGTGTTTGGGAATATCAGAAAAATTGTAAAAAACATATCCCACTTATATGTTATTGCACATTTCACCCTAAAATTATAAGAAAAAACAAAACGTGTTTGGAAAGTTATTGCTTCTTGTTCTCGCTTGTTTTTTTTTTTGGGGGGGGGGGGATGGGTTGCATCACGTGTGTGTATGTGTGTGATTTATTTTAGGTCATACAGTAGTCATTTATGCAGATTAAAATAAAATATGAAATATAAAACACAGGCGATGCAGTGGCGCAGTAGGTAGTGCTGTCGCTTCACAGCACTCATCACATGGGTAAACACCCGTCACACATGTAACTGTATTCAGTAAATACTTTTGTTGATGGCACATGTAGACCACGTTATGTGCATCTTTGTGTTGGCTGGGATGAACAGTGTACACTGTTTTTGTGGAAAAATACAGTAAAATATATATACATATATATATGTGTTTTGTAAACACAATGTTCTGAAATATTTTACAATGCACTTCTAGTTTTTCCCAATTGTTTACACACAATTACTTTAGACACAATGTCACTTCACACAATTACTTTAGACACAGTGTACTTCAGACACAATGACTACAGCATGTAACTGATGCACCAACCCCCTACATGCTGCAGACCAATTCTGCTAAACTACAAGCACAATTCCTGCTTTACAGTCAAATTGCAGATTTAAAACACACTTTTTTTTAAAACACTACACACAGTTTGCTCCATTTGGCACAATTTTCATGCAGAAAATCTCTTGTTTTCACAAGGAACACACTGTCATTCAGAATCAGAAGTATTGCCAAGTGTGCTTCACACACACAAGGAATTTGTTTTGGCAACAGAAGTTTCCAGTGTACATTTCAAAAGTTCACACTTAGCTGATGATTGATTATAAGCAAGTTTGGCATGCTGTCCCGGGAGAGAGCCCTGAGCTCAAAAGGTTCTTGAGCCCTGGGCTCCCTCCCGTTTGCAGGGCGAGAGGGGAGCATTGAGCTCGGGTAGATCTCGAGAACTCCCCCCTTTTGTAAGAGTTGAAGAAAATAATTGCTACGGAGAGATATGCTGATGGATAAAAGTTTGACTAGTGCTAAATTTAGATTGTTCAATTAACTTGTAGTGCATGTTTTTGGAACGTGGGAGGAAACCGGAGAACCCGGGGGAAACCCACGCAAGCATGGGAAGAACATGCTAACTTCACACAGAAACGACAGCCAGTCTGTTAAAGGACTTGAACCGGTGGCGTTCTTGCTGTGAGGCCGTAGTGCTAGTCACTGGGCCACCGTGCCGCCCTATGAAAGGAAAAGAGGAGGAGTAGGGGTGGAAGGGGGGATTCTTCAAACGAAGATGACTGTAGTAAGAAACTCTGGCTCTTTATAGTGGGTTAGAAATCGTCTGATTGGTTGGTCATACATGGTTAATGCATGACCAGCCGTGTTCAATCATA
>CAIGQZ010010775.1:4813661-4839372 GCA_903798205.1 Danio tinwini
GATGGATGGATGGATGGATGGATGGATGGATGGATGGATGGATGGATAGATAGATAGATAGATAGATAGATAGATAGATAGATAGATAGATAGATAGATAGATAGATAGATAGATAGATAGATAGATAGATAGATAGATAGACAGACAGACAGACAGACAGACAGATAGATAGATAGATAGACAGACAGACAGATAGACAGACAGATAGACTCTTGCATGCATACCCTTATGCAATGGGCATAATCTTTGCCCTCAAAATCTAAGCAGACAGATGGGAGGTTATGCAGATTGAAAAATGGACCCATTCAATTTTATTTTGGATTTTTGAGAGGTTTGTTTGTGTATTTCTTGCATTATTATGTGCACTGCAGAATATATAAAGTATAATATTGCAATTTGTTGCAATGTTTTTTTTTTTTACAATTTCTATGGGTATGCTTAAACTATTTCTTTGTTTTATTATTACTGATATTATTATTATTATTATTATTATTATCTTGACTTTTGAGAACAATACTAAACACAAAATTTAAACATAATGTACTAAATATTTTTATTTTTGTTTAATTGTTTCATTGTCATTTAATAAAGAATTTATTATTTAATATCATCCATCATATATATAAATCAAGCTTTAAAAGAATGTTTAAGTGTTTCATTTATTTGAACAGCAACTGTTTTGTCCATAGTTCATTTTTCATTATTAATAATATTATACTTTTTATTATGATGAAAACTACGAAATACATGAAAAATGATAATAATTACTATTGTCTTGTCCTGTATATTAAATAGAGAAACATTCAGTTGTAATTTCATGCAAAACAAATTAAATCATGTCCTCAATTTGTATTTAAATTATTATTTTCCTTTTGCATTATGATTAAATCTCCAGCATTTGTCCTAAAATTCAATATTTGAGAACAGTGCTAAATACATCATCTAAGCATATTCTTTATATTTTGCTTTTTGATGAAGAAACATTCTGATTAAATGTCATGCAGTTTATATATATCAAGCTTTAATATGTCTTATTGTACATTATTATATAAATACGTTAAGACAGTAACTATGCTCTCTGAAATAAAGGTACGCGAGCTATCACTGGGGTGGTACCTTTTCAAAAGGTACAAATTTGTACCTAAAAGGTCCATATTAATACCTTAAGGGTACATATTAGTACCTAAAAAGTACAAAAGTGTTCCTCTTAATTTTTTTAGGTACTAAAATATACTTTTGAGGTACCAATATGGACCCTTTAAGTACAAATGTGTACCTTTTGAAAAGGTACCACCCCAGTGACAGCTCGCATACCTTTATTTCTGAGAGTGTACTGTGGTTCCTTTGTGTGTGATTTGTTCTCATTATTATTAGAAGAAGGCTAGTAGTAGAGGTTGTTATTAGGTTATTTAATTTTTTCAAGTTCGCATTATATAATGACAATGCTAAAAATAATCTAAAAGTAGTAGTTATCAAGTTATGTATTATATTGCTATTTAGTATTTAATAAAGCAATTTAAAATGTGTTATTGCTTATTTCAATTTCATTGTGTTTATGCTCTTTTTTGTTTTATAAAAACATTAAGATCTGCTTTGAAACATTTGAGTAAAAAACTGAGAGAGAGTTTTAAAACAGTAAACTTCTTTATAAAAAGGGATCATTATTTCATCTCCTTTGTTTCATGCACATATGAAGCTGCATGTCCTTTCCCCTGGGCGAAGCGTGTTTTCTGTTGGTCCTGCTGAGCTGTTATGTAAACTGCCGCATGAATCCAAATGCCGCAGTTGTTCATATCTGAAAATGACTGAGCTTTGTATTGAAAATCCTTGATTTAACCCTTCATATCTGATCATTTGTGGTGTCTGATAGCGTGTCAGACTTGGTTTTAAATGCTGTCTCTGACCTAATCTTGTAGCAGATGGATGTTAGTGGGTGGTATGTTTGCTCAAAGATTTGGATTATGCCACAAGTGTGGTGCCGGACGCAGGGGCATCTTGGATTAAACATCACCTTTGGCATCCTTTTAGATAGACGTCACTAATTGTTTTATTTTGACCTGGCAAACTCGGTTATTTGCCCTTTGTGTGTAAGTAACTCACACATGTTACATAACAAACCAGTGGTTTGGCCATGGGACCTACACTATTCTATGTCCCTTAAGCCATATAATGACCCAATCTCTTTTTTTTTTTAAAGAAAAAAGACCCAATTCCTAAAAAAAGTGAACATTGTTTTAAAAAAAAGAAAAAAAAGAAAGAAGCACAATTACATCGCAATTGGATTCCAAGTTTGAGGACTGTGCTACTTAACATAATACATTGAAATAGGCAACTTTACATAAACTGAAAGTATGACTAATACTGACAAATAAAAAGTCCCAAGAGTCCCAAACTAGTTTTTTTTAAATACAGTAAAGTTAGTAAGTTGATATGAGGCAAGAAATATAAAAAATATACAGAATTACATATATAAAGTAACATATAAACTGCTCTTGCAAGGAATAAATATCATACCCGCATGCAAATCCCTGATAGTAGCTACGAGTTTCACTGAATATCCAGCTTTTTAGTAATTTCTTAACGTACTCATTGACAGCATAGTTGAAATTCGCAATTTATTTTTTGCGCTTTTATTCATGATGAAGTGATATCCGGCGCGCCTTCGCAGTTGCGCGCAAGAGCGCGCGCATTCGCACTATCGCGCGCGCGTAACGACCTGACTGGATAAGACAGTTGTTTCTTTTAAGGTGAGAGGCTTTTTTGCAATATTAAACGAAAATATTGTTAGAAGGAATACTTTAAAAGGCCAACATCTCACCTGACCGTAGGCACTGAATTATCACAACGTGTTTTACTCAGGCACAATTGTGTCTGGTCTGACAGACGTTTGTTATCGCCACTCAAAACGGTCTTTCGACCCACTTTGGGGACTAAAAACAATAAACTCAAATAAAATAATAAAATAATCATTGTATATTGTATGTCCTTTACTTCGTCAGGCATCCGACGTCATGTTGCAGTGTGGCGGAGATCATGTCTGTTCTGTTCTTCCATACTATGAAGTACAGGCCGGATGACCCCAAAAACTCCAATAATGACCGCTTCATCCTGTCCAAGGTGAGCTCACTGGATTATTCAGGTCTAAGCTGTAATATTTCACCTTTAAATCAAGATGACACTAAGTAGCACAATGACATTATATGGTGTCGGGTCTCTTTGATACAGTGCCAGCATAGTTTAGTACTTTTAAGAATGCAGTGCTACTAAAGCATTAAAATGATAGTTCACCATAAAATAATATTAAAATACTTACTGTTTATTCAGCCTCAAGTGGTTCCAAATATTTATGAGATTCTTTATTTAGTTAAAGGTAGAAATGTATTTTGAAGAAAGCTGGAAGGCGGTAACCATTGACATTCATAGTTGTAAAAGATAAATACAATGGAAGTCAATGATTAATGTTTTCAAAACATATTTGTTTATGTTCACATGAAGAAAGAAACTCAAACAGGTTTTTGACAAGTGAAGGGTCAGTAGATGATGACAATTTTCAGTTTTGGGTGAGCTATCTCTTTAACATAATGTTTATGCAATACTCCATTGTACTTTGGGTAATAATATGGCAAGTAGATGAACAGTACAAGAAAAAAACAGCACATTTACACTGTGACTGGATTATTATACTGTGGAACATAATATAACATGCAATAAGCAAAGAAATTCAAATTTCATAATGGTAGTAATATAAAATAGAAATAATTTAAAGTACAAGTATATATTTACACCTTACAAGGTTCCATTAGTTAATGTTGATTGATATATGTACTAACATCAACAAACAAATAGATTTATTACAGTATATATTCATCTTTGTTAGCATTAGTTAATGAAAATACAATCATTCTTTGTTATTCTTGGTAAGTCCCAGTGCATTAATTAATGTTAACTAGCACAATTTTGAATTTATTAGTAAATGTTAATTAAGAAATGGTGCACATGTATTGTTCATGCTTAGCTCATGTTAGTAAATACATTATATCTAAGTAATAATAACTTATGGAACCTTATTGTAAAGTGTGACCTATTTGTAATAATAATAATACATTTGATAGCTTTTATTTGAGTTGTTAAGGAATTGCTAAATATTGGCAAGATGGTGTTCGACCTATAGCCTATAGTTGTGATATTTTGTCCATCCTCAGGGTCATGCGGCTCCTGTGCTCTACTCTGTGTGGGTGGAGATTGGCTTCCTGAAGGAGTCTGAGCTCATGAGCATGTGCCAGGTGGACTCCACTCTGGAGGGACACCCCACACCCGTGAGTAACACACACAACATGCTCACGCTGACCTAAGATCAGCGGCTCATCACTCTGTTTACACCTGGTATTAAGATGCATTTTTGTTAATCGGATAACGAGTGGATTATGCTAAATACAGGTGTAAGCGATATCGAAAACATTTTGAGCTTGACCTCTTTAACCACTTCTATAAGTATTAAAAAATGTATTTGATTGATTGCTGTCATAGTGCAGTAAAGACTCTCTTGTGGTCCAGTGCATTTAAACAGCCACTAAAAACTACCTACTTTTTGTCTATTATAATTTGGATTGGTTTGAAGGTGAGCAAATGTTTTCTTATCATTCCTGATTCTAACTGTAATGTGAAGGGACGCTGACAACAGGTAGAGCTGTGCAAAAATATCGACACATCTAACTATCGCAATAATTTCTTTTACGATAGTGTATCGTTAGTCTAACCTCAAGTATCGATTCAAGTTGTGCCAAACGACCTCCTCCTCCGCTCCTGTAGATGTCGCTAACTCGTGATCAACAAAACTCCAAGTAGTACAGTATCAGAAGTAAGCAAGAGTGAGCATGGACAACTTTATCAAGTTGTCAATATAATGTGACACATACTAATACAAACTTTTGCAATATATCACAATATTTATTGTATCGCAATATATCATGATATATTGTATCGTGACCCATGTATCATGATATGTATCGTATCGTGAGGCCTTTGCCAATACACAGCCCTACAACAGAGGTGCGGATCTAAATGCAGGATTTATTATAAGAATGGTCAGGCAATCAGGTACATACAGAGAATCCAGAGTCGTAGTCATATAACAGGCTAGTGGTCAGAAGGGAGGCAGCAGACAAGGTAAATAAACAAAGCAAGGGTCTAACACGGCAAGGCCAGGGAAACGTGTGATAATGCTCACAGTACAGTTAAACAAGACCCAGCAACTAATGTGTGTGTCTGCTGCTGCTTTATAAAGTCTATGTAATCAGTTCTAAACAGCTTCAGCAGTGTGTGTTAGCAATCAGCGGACAACCAGAACAGGTGTGAGTGTGTGGTGCACAACTGGATCTGTAGTCCATGTAATTTGTAGTTCTTTAGTGATCTGTGTTTTTACCAGCAATCTGCAATAATTAAATCGCTGGTGATTGTGACACTAACACATAGCTATTAGATCAGAAAGGAAATCTGCTACTCTTTGTATCACTTTCCATGGTCTCCTTTCATGTGTATACACTCCAAAATATATATCTAAAAAAAATTAATAAAAATTGAGTGAATTGAGTAATACATTTATACATTCTCAGAATCTTAAGTAATTGAATGTTATTTTTTAATAAAAAATATTGAATAAATGCCAATTATTTTATTTGATTTAAGTTATTAATTTCAAACAGAATATTTATTAATTCATTTTCATTTCAGCTTAGTCCCTTTATTAATCAGAGGTCGCCACAGTGGAATGAACCACCAACTTATCCAGCACATGTTTTACGCAGCGGATTCCCTTCCAGCTGCAACCCATCTCTGGGAAATGTATTTCATCATAATCAACAAAAATATTTACTTAAAATAACAAATGAATTTAGCCAGTTCGAAATGGAGCGGGATGAAGCACAAGATTATTAAGTTGTTATAAGTTATTAAATGAATGCTAAAATCAACCAGCTAATACTGTCCTAAATGGACAGTTATATATTCACAATTTGCTTTCCCAAGAATAAATTTGACTACAAATTAGATTTTAAATATATCACTTCCTTCAGAGACCAGTGTCAGTGACAGTGTATTTGTGCAAATATATACAATATTTCAATGCTTATTTTATGCTCAAATATGTTGTTAATCTTTTTTGTTTATTCAAAGCATGGGACCAAAACTAATTTCACATTTGTTTTTTTTATACATCCATAAAACATCTGACCCTTTGCATTTTATTCCTGATATATTTTATAGTCACAATCAATTTAATTACTTTGTGCATTATAACATCTAT
This sequence comes from Danio tinwini, assembly GCA_903798205.1. Lineage (NCBI taxonomy): Eukaryota > Metazoa > Chordata > Actinopteri > Cypriniformes > Danionidae > Danio > Danio tinwini. Next base: position 4,819,964 of record CAIGQZ010010775.1, read on the forward strand.
TTAATCATGTAAATAAATGTTAAAATGGTACAAAGTATTAGGAGCTCACAGGGAATGTTACTGTATAAATGATAAATGTTGAGCAAAAATGAGTACCTCTTAAAAGCTTTTTTGACTGTCCAGTATGCACATTTTATTAGCTAAATTTGTAATATTAGAATAAAAGTTTAGAAAAGGCCTTTTATTGACTTGTGTGAATGGCAATGTGTCTCTCTAGACTGATTGTAATGCGACTAACTAAACTGCATCTTATTGCCAGGTGTAAACAGGGTCTGTGTCCAGGCCTGTCCCAATACTCAATAAATCCACTTATTACACAAAACATGGACATGACCTCAATCATTTTTGGTGATGCGATATATATTGCCCATACATAAAAAATAATTCTAGCATTTACATTTTTACATCTATCTCTATTGGAGGTGTCAGTGTCAGTATGTTTAAAAAAAAACTATAATATTTACTATAAATTTCTATAGTATATTTTCATGTGTGTGTCTGACAACTGAAAATAGATCTGGTAGCAGATATCGCAGCCTTAGTTACTTTTTACCTTGCACTTTTTTGTTAAAATGTATTATTATTTATTTAGGATTTGTGTTTTCTCATTCTGATTCCAATGCCTGATTATTAAATTGTTAAAATGACTATAATTAAATGATATATTCTTAGAAATAAAAAAAATCATGTTCTTTGGAAGAGTGTACTTGCATTGTGATGATATTATATTGTCATTCTGGCACTATATAATGAGTGGCATAAAATGGTCTTAAAATGACAATAATATTGTTTATCGCAATATGTTTTGGTGCAACAAAAATAGATATCGTGACAGGCCTATCTGTGTCACATTGAGACAGAAGGAAACTTGCTCTTAGATCACTGCGAGAAACACTGCAGTTCATTGGGACAGAAATTAATGTTCAGGTTAAACTGGCTGCAGCTGATGAGCCGTTCACCAATGGCAGCAGTTATTTTATGTAACAGCCACGTGTGTGTGTGTGTGTGTGTGTGTGTGTGTGTGTGTGTGTGTGTGTGTGTGTTTGACAGAAGCAGCAGTTTGTGGATGTGGCCACAGGCTCCCTGGGACAGGGGTTGGGCGTAGCCTGTGGAATGGCATATACGGCCAAATACTTTGACAAATCTAGGTAAGAATGTTACCCATAAATGCATACATACCTGAGTTCAGAATATACTAGCATTTACCAGAATACTTGCCAGGATTTGAGACTTTTGTCAACAAACAAAGGTTTTGTCATATTCAGTGTTATATTAGTATTTAGATACTATTGTAATTTTTTATTATTTGTTTCAAACCACTTGGAAATTCTTAGTTTTTCTAGATTTACTATTGATAATTATGAGTTTGAGTTAAACATACTTTTTCTTAATCTGATACATATTTTTTTTACAAAATTAAAATACAATTTGGTCATTAAAAACATTTTATTTAAATTTTTTATTTAATTTTTGCATATTTATTTTGGTTTTATGCATGATTCTAGGGCTGCACTATACTGGAAAAATTACACATTGCGATATTTTTTAATTCTTAATATAAATTACAATGTGAATACAGTTTTCACTAGATGAGTTGAATAAATGTTTGTAGAGAATCTATAATTTTAGATCGATTGGGATGATTCTGTAGGGGAGTGCATAAAATATCATTTTAAAAGTAAATTTGTATAGCCCTTGAGCACAAGAAGTTTTTTATACTATACATAATATTTGTATTAATAAGCACAATATTTTTATAATAAACAATCCACAAGCATGGATAATTCAATAAAGAAAAATATGCAAATTAAATAAACAGTGTTTTATTGTTTTTCCAAAGTCAAAATGTATTCAAGCATACAGTAATTGAATAATCAAATATCAAATAATACTGCATAGTCTTCGTTTCATGAACAATTCCATAAAATTAATCGTTACTGATTTTTCAAAGTTACAAACAGCACATTTTTTTTAGACCTGAATGATGTTAAAACCCTCACACAGTCACAGGCCTCTAAAACACTTGCAAAATGATAAATTACAATCAAGACTCGACATTGCATATACTTGCGATGTGACTATTGCAAATGATCTCATTGCAATATCAATTCTGAAACAAAATATTGTGCAGCACTACATGTTTATACAAATTTTAAGACAATACAGTACCATTGTTTTAACTTCAGAATTCTTAAATATTCATCAAATTAATATATGTTAGGTAGAACAACCCACATTTTCAATTACTGTAAATGCAAACCATTTATATTCTTACCGAATGAAATTTTCTGAAATAAATTTGTTAGAAATGTATAGAGTTCAAATGCCTAAACCTTAAATATAATGTTTAAATGTGTAGAAAGAATCTATAAAAAGATATAAATGTGAAAAATACATTGCAAATATTTGTAACCTGTTTGATCAGTGGGTATTTATCTGAGTGCTCTCTGTAATCTGAAGTCTGTGTATCCACGTGAGATCGTGCTGCGGATTTTAAGGGTGTGGATTTTTTGCGATTCTTCTGCTCTAATAATCAAAGCCCCAGCGGCCATTACTCGGTTATTTTTGTATCTTGGATATAGTTCAGTTTGGGGATATCTTCACAAATGTGCTCCCAAATTTAAACCTATTTTTGTGCAAATCCTTCAGAATGGGCTTAATTCTCTATTTATTATGCATTGCAAAAAAAAAATACAGCATCATTGTGAGTGTTGTTGGATAGAAGGAGAAAGCACGACTGCTGTTGTGTAAGAGCAATTTGAGTCAAATCTTAGCTGATTTCTAATCAATTAAATTTATCTCCTCTCATTCGTGAAGACAGTAAAACTTGTGTGACAGGGGTGTTAAAGTGTCAGGTGGTGTTAAAGAGGGCGGTGGTGATGTGGTTTAACACATCAGCTCACAAGCCAAAACAAAATACTCTTTTGAATCATTTTTGAGGGTTTAGGGTCAGTACGGTCTTCAAATGTTGTTGAAAGAAGACATTTAAGAGTATTATTAATGCAAAATATATTAAATATTTTTTAAGCTAGTAATTTTTGCATAATTGAATAATGTTGGTTTTGTGGTGTATATACAGTGCTCAGCATATATAAGTACACCCCTTACAAATCTTTTAAATTTGCTATAGGATGCTATACAGTATTATATTTGTGCATGTTAGATTGATCAGTCATGAAGCCAAATCTGGAGCTAATCTAACAAAATAACTTACGATTATGGTCTAAAAAAAAATATATATATTGCCAATATTTCATTTGGATTTAAATGTATTATCATTCTATTTGTTTGGTGATTGAACTATTATTTTAATAAATATAAGTTTTTAATAAAACTGTTTTGTTCAAATGCACCAAAATAAAATACTGCACCAATATAATATATAATGATATATAACAATATAAAAATAATAATATATATAAATATAAATTTTTTAAATCTGTACTCATTCATGCTGAGCACTATATATATATATATATATATATATATATATATATAGTTATAAAAAAATAAAATACCTTTTTCAGGTGAATCTACTGGATTTAATAGGATTTCATAAATAGCCTTGCATTTACTAACACAGACTATATTTTAAGTGTTTTGAACTAATTCGCGTTTTCGTCCTGTAGAAAAACGTCATAAGAACAATGTTTAGTGGCTCAATGTATTACAACAGTGTTTTTAAAAGTCTAAATCATTGTCTAAATCACAGTCTAAATAAATATTTAAAGTTCTGATAGCACTTACTCCAAGTGTTATCAAGTGTTATTTTTCCAAATAAAAAAATGTGTTATTTAGAGCTTTGTTTTTAAATCAATTGTTTTAATTAAGTATTATTCCACAATACACCTGAAAGTACTTTTTTGTTTTTTTATGCCAAAAAATCAAATGAAATGTGTAATTTTTATTAGTTTACAGAGTAAAACCAAAATATTTTTTACTTAAACACAAAAATTTTAATCATTAATCCAAGGAAACTGAGAACTTACAATAAAAAAATGTATCTTAATAAATAAATAAATAACAACAAAATTTTATTATTAATTACTTGTATGTTAAGTGATCGCTCATTAACGCATGCTGGTAATAGAATACAGGACTTTGCAAAATTGCTGAAAACAAAATCCTTGCTAAATACATTCATGTTTTTTTTACTGTCCCCATACCTTTGAATGGTAGCGTAAATGCATACTTGAAATATTTTTTGTCATGTTATTAAATAAAAAAATGTTATCATTTCACTGGGGTCTGTAATGTAATGTGTATGTATATAGCGCATTTATCATGTATGGCCATGCACCCAAAGAGCTTAACAATCATTGGGGGGTGGGGGGTGGGTCTCTCCACACCACCACCAGTGTGCAGCATCCAATCGGATGATGCGATGGCAGCCACAGGACAACTTTGCCAGTGTGCTCACCACACACTAGCTATTGGTGGAGTGGAGATACAGTGATAGATCCAACTCGGTAAAAACCCATAGAAGGAATTTGGCCAGGATTACATCCCTACATCAGGGTTACACCCCTACTCTTTACGAGAAGTGCCATGGGATTTTTAATGACCACAAAGAGTCAGGACTTTGGTTTAACATCTCATCGAAAGATGGTGCTCACTGACAGTATGGTGTCCCCTTCACTATACTGGAGCATTAGGACTCACACAGACCGCAAGTTTAGCACCCCCTGCTGGCCTCACTAACACCACTTCCAACCTAGTTTTCCCATGTGGTCTCCCATCCAGGTACTGACCAGGCTCAGCCCTGCTTAAACTTTTAGAAAGAGTTTAGCTACTATAAATCAAGTAGACTGAATAGTAGAAGAAACAAACAAACAGTAAACAATCTCCCAGAACACCTCGCAAATTGTGTTGGTAACTGCATAACAATCTGTTAAATTACACTCTGCACAGCCTGACTAGACAGCAACACCCGCTGACAGCACACTTCCATCATGACAGCATATTTGCACATAAAGCAGCATTGTTTTCAGAAGATTCACAGTCTTTCATTGCAGTTACCGTGTGTATTGTCTGCTGGGCGATGGAGAGATGTCTGAGGGTGCCGTTTGGGAAGCCATGGCCTTCGCCTCCTACTACCAGCTGGATAATCTGATGGCCATACTGGACATCAACCGACTGGGCCAGAGCGACCCAGCACCACTGCAGCACCATGTGGAAAAGTACCAGAGACGCTGTGAGGCCTTCGGGTAGGTTGGAGATGAGGTTTAGACTGAAAAATTAAGCACTGCTGTGGTTTCAGATCTATGAGCTTCATCACTGAACTTGGTAACACTTGAAGTCACAATTCATGCTGTTTACAAACCATTAACTAAGACTTTTAGCTCAATGAACTCCTAATTACCTGCTTATTAATAGTAAGATAGTAGTTGTATTTGGGTATTGTGTAGGATCAGGGATGTAAAATAAAATCATACTTTATAGCTACTAATATAGAGTTAATATCTTAATAATAGACAGGCAATAAGTCAGTAGTATACAGCATGAATTGTGACTTAAAGTGTTACCTTGAACTCTTAAGAAAGGCATTTGACTTGATTTGTATGAAACTACTTTTTAATGGACTTTTTTAACATTTAAAACACATGAGAAATTATATTTTCTTTTAAAAAAAAAGATTTTTTTGTACTGTGAAAGTAAGTTAATCACAAATAAGCAGAATTGCAAAAGAAAAATGACCTGCAAAGTAGGAATTTGAGGTTTAAATTTAGCTAGTAATCATGAAAATAATGTAATGGTTTAATAATACTAAGGGTTGCTTATATTAATACTCATATTAATAGTATTAATATTCATTTTAACTGCATTTTTAACACTTGCTTTAGCAAATTAGTTATCATTTTTTTGTAAAAACAATAAATTTAATGAAAGTTGCCAGCAGTCCCCACAGGGAAAATAAATAGTTAAAAATACTAAATTATGTTTTTTTTTAACATTGTTTATTGGATTTTTACAAGTTAAATACAACCCAAACAAAGTACAGCAGATCTATCATCACCAAATTTACTCCCCTATACAGTTGAAGTCAGAATTATTAGCCCCCCTTTGAATTTTATATATATTTTTTTATATTTCCCAAATTATGTTTAACAGAGCAAGGAAATTTTCACAGTATGTCTGATATTTTTTATTTTTCTGGAGAAAATTATTAGCCCCAAAATATATATTTTTTGATAGTCTATAAAACAAACCATTGCTATACAATAACTTGTCTAATTACCCTAACCTTCCTAGTTAACCTAATTAACCTAGTTAAGCCTTTAAATGTAACTAAGCTTTATAGAAATGTCTTGAAAAATATCTAGTAAAATATTATGTGCTGTCATCATGGCAAAGATAAAATAAATCAGTTTTTAGAAATGAGTTATTAAAAATATTATGTTTAGAAATATGTTGAAAAAATCTTCTCTCCGTTAAACAGAAATTAGGGAAAAAATAAACAGGGGGCTAATAATTCAGGGGGGCTAATTATTTTGACTTCAACTGTACATGCCCCAAAAAAATCCAACCCATAGTGCCACAAGTAAACCACAAATACAAAATTCTGAATTAAAAAAATACTAAATTATGTTTATCAGAAAATGTAAAACATAAAATAAAATAATATTAACACAATTTATCTGTGAGAGTTAGGTTTAGGAGTGGACATACTATTTGGTCCGTATATGACAATGGAAGTCTATGGCAGGTCTCACAAAGATCGTTTTACAAATGTGTGTGTAAATCCATCAATCAATCTATTGTTTGTTGTGTATTCAGGTGGCATGCCATCATTGTGGACGGCCACAGTGTGGAGGAGCTGTGTAAAGCCATGAGCCAACCTCGCCACCAGCCCACCGCCATCATCGCCAAGACCATCAAGGGCAAAGGCATTCCTGGTATATTTCTTCCCAAAACTTCCTATAAGAATTTCTTTCTTTTGTTTTACAGGCCACAATTTAAGTTCTACCAGCCAGACACAATCTCCACAATTAGAATTTGTCATTTTAAGTCCCACACATTTCTCAAAACATCCCACAAAGGCAATTAACGTTCGCACACATTTTGTTTTAAAGAGTATCTTTACAACTTAGTAATCTTTCATTCATTCATTCATTCATTTTCTTTTCGGATTAGTCCCTACTATTAATCTGTGGTCGCCACAGCGGAATGAACCGCCAACTTATCCAGCATATGTTTTACACAGCGGATGCCCTTCCAGCTGCAACCCATCACTGGGAAACACCCATACACACACATACACTATGGACAATTTAGCTTACCCAATTCACCTATACCACATGTGTTTGGACTGGTGGGGGAAACCAGAGCACCTGGAGGAAATGTACACAAACACAGGGAGAACATGCAAACAGAAATGCCAACTGACCCAGCCGAGGCTCGAACCAGCAGCCTTCTTGCTGTGAGGCGATTGTGCTACCTACTGCACCACCGTGACTCCTTAGTAATCTTTGATAAAAAAAAAAAATTGGACTTGACCACCTGCAGTATAAGAACATTTTTAAACATCTTACACAAAGTCATTCACATCAATGCCAACTTGAGCTTTGTTGTTTTCAAGGGTATTTATAAAAAAAAAAAAAAAAAAAACAAAATATAAATAAAAATATAAATATATATATATATATATATATATATATATATATTTAAAAATAAATAAAATTCATAACCTCCCATGAGAAATGCATTTTATAGAGACCTCAATTTAACTTCTATCCATGTAACAGACAGACACTCTTTACAATTCTTGATTTCAAGCCCCTCCCATTTTCCAACACATCCCACAGTCAGTCAGTACACGTCCACTCTTTGTGCTTTGTGGTTTTTAAGATTATTTAATTTAATTAAAAATGTATTAAAAAAAATTTATTCATATTCATCCATGAGAAATGCTTCCGCTTGTTATAGAGAGTTTAACTTCTATTGAACATGCAACAGAAAGACACTCTCCAATTAGACACTCTCCAGTTTCTCAACAAATCTCAGCCAATCAAATGCTCTCTAGAATTTGACATGCCCCACCTCCTTAAAGATGCTTCACATTTGATGTGCTTATGCTCAATCACTCTCACTTGTAGAGCAATGATAAAACAAAATGCTATTGGCTGTTTTTTTTTAAAGGGGAGGAGCTACACTATGCCATGTTTACACCTCTCTTCATGTTCCGGTTGAGATTTTAATTAAGAAAATGTAAATTTGTAGTTTGTCACTTCCGCCTAAATAGATCAACGGTTTTATTGACTACACCTTCAAGCATCTTGAAGGGGGCGGTGCATGTCAGATTCTAGAGAGCATTTAATTGGCAGAGATTTGGTCAAACTGAAGTATGCAGTTTCTCAACAAATCTCAGCCAATCAAATGCTCTCTAGAATCTGACATGCCTCGCCTCCTTCAAGATTCTTCACATTTGACGTGCTTAAGCTCAACTACTCTTACTTGCAGAGCAATGATAAAAAAATTATATTGGCTGGTTTTTTTTAAAGGAGAGGAGCTACACTGTCATGTTTACACCTCTCGTCATATTTTGGGTTGAGATTTCAGTTGAGAACATGTAAAATTTGTAGTTTGTCACTTCCGCCTAAATAGATCAACGTTTTATTCACGTCACTTTCAAGCATCTTAAAGGGGGCGGTGCATGTCAGATTCTAGAGAGCATTTGATTGGCAGAGATTTGGTCAAACTGAAGTATGCAGTTTCTCAACAAATCTCAGCCAATCAAATGCTCTCTAGAATCTGACATGCCTCGCCTCCTTCAAGATTCTTCACATTTGACATGCTTGAGCTCAACTACTCTCACTGGCAGAGCGGTAATAAAACAAAACTCTATTGGCAGTTTTTTTTAAAGAGGAGGAGCTACATGATGTCCCACCCTCTCTTCATGTTTTGGTTGAGATTACATCAAATATCAAATAAAAATGCACATTTCAAAGAACTTTACTGGACATTTAAGCCCCGCCCATTTTTCAACAAGTTGCACGTTAATTTTTTTAGCTTTATTAGTTTCAAGTAATCTTTATCCAAAAACTCATTCAACCTTTTTCCACAGTGGCAGAAGATAAGATGGGATGGCATGGCAAGGTGCTGTCAAAGGACATGGCGGAGAATGTGATGAGAGACATTCAGAGCCGCATAATGAATAGTAACAAGCGCATGTACCCGGCTTCACCCATCGAGGACGCTCCACCTGTGAGTCTGCGCAACGTCCGCATGCCCAGCGCCCCCAACTACAAACCTGGAGAGAAGGTAAGACAACAAGGCGATATGGCTGGACGGATGACAGATTGGTTTAACATCTTTGTCTAAGTCATTGTCTAACCGCTGCTGGAGTCAGCCTTCAGAAATGATCAGATGTGCTCCAACATTAGGCACATTCAAATCAAGGCTCAAAACACATCTGTTTAGCTGTGCCTTTACCGAATGAGCACTATGATACTGTATGTCAGACAGATCCCATCATGTCTTGCTTTTCTTTTTCATTTCTTTAAAACCTGTTTTAACACATTTTAATCAGTTTTTATCAGTTTTTTTTCATTGTTGTTTTAATTGTTATATACGTTTATTCTTGTTTATGTAAAGCACTTTGAATTACCATTGTGTATGATATGTGCTATATAAACAATCTTGCCTTGCCTTAACTCTATCACCAATCTTCTTTCCATTAGGTTGCCACATGTAAGGGGTATGGGATGGCTGTGGCCAAACTGGGACGTTACAACGAACGAGTTGTGGCGATGGATGTCGACACCAAAAACTTCACCTTCTCTGAAATCTTTAAAAATGAGCATCCCAACCGCTTCATTGAGTGCTACAGCGCAGAGCAAAACATGGTAGGAAGCTATGAAGCAGCATGAAGATATTCGAAATACGGTTATGGGTTTAAAAAATCAGACAAAAAGACAAAGATACAATATTGTGTCCTTAACAGCTTTAATAGGGGTAAGAACTACAATCATATAATGCATTGAATTAAAGTAAAGATTTAAAGTTGTTGGTTGTATCTCTAAAAACAGTATATTTTAAGTTTATTGCAATTTAGTTTGTAGTGTGTTTATTGAAGTACGCTTCAAGTGGGTGGAGCTAGAAAGTTGTTTTGGCACATTTTGCTCAGTACATATTTTTGATTGGTGATTTTTTATTGTACAGCATCATGTACATTGCACAAAAATATAAAGTGGTAACAACTTTCAAGTTTTCAAGTCAACAGCCATGACAATAAGAAAACATTATTTATTAGCCATTATTAGCCATAAATAATTGAGCAGTAAATCATCATTTGATAGACCCTTTTTGACATTTTCTAAGTAGCGGAAGTCATCATAGTTGGGTCAACTTAGCGCGCAGTGAATGGGAGAGTACAATAAATTTTTTTACAACCCTATTTGCTGAAATAATGAAAGAAAAAGTCAATGAGGGTGTTATCAAAACTTTCAGAAAATCAAAAAAATTGTGCGAGTCTGATGACGGCAGCCAGAAGAGAGAAGAACGTCAAATTTAATGTCCTGTTCATAGACACTGCATTACAATCGCCTCGCGCAAGCAGTCTTTTTTTTATTTGATGCAAAGATGATATAAATGATACATAAATGATTTTAAATGTAAATTTTTTTATAATTAAATTATTACAAACTTTCAATGATTTAAGATGCTAATGACCGTTAAATGCATCATAAAAATCTTGTAAAAGGGTCCATTATTTCTGAAGGATGATGTGACAATGCATACTTAAGTAATTATTAAAAAAAATTCAGCTTTGCATCAAACAAATAGATTACATTTTTTATTTAAAATAAATACATATGAGGAGTTCAGATGCGAAAAAACAAAAAAATTACAAAATTAAATGCTGTCTGAAAATGTATTCTTAAATGAGCATTTTAGGCTATTGTATGTAGGTTAAGTAATTTCACTTTTATGGCAAAAAATAGATTATTTTCATGATCTTTAATGTAAAAATAAACAATTATAACCTGACCTCACGAGGAAACATAACTATTTTATGTTTTGTCAGATTAGTGGCTAATTCATAGTCTTACGAAAATGTATAGTTTTAAGAAAAGAAGGTCTGGCACCAACCCCCCCACCCACAGACACACACACAGCCGTCATTGGGGGAAAATCATACTAAATTGTATGAACGAGATCATATGAATTAGCCACTAAATCAAAAAGTTATGAATTGCCATAAGATAGCCTTGGAAATAACATAAACTTAGGAGGGTGAGACAATGCTCATTTTCAATGGAAATTTCAGACGGCATTTAGAGGTTTTTGCAGCTGTGTAATGTGAAGTGGGACACTGACAACAGAAGTGCGGATCCAAATGCAGGTTTTATTAACAGGATGGTCAGACAAGCAACAGTCAACACAGGAACAAACAGATGTATACAGGCAATCCAGATTCATAGTCCAAATAACAGGCGAGAGGGCAGAAGGCAGGCAGCAGACAGGGATAAACAAAAAACAAAAAAAATAAAGCGAGAGTCAAAACCGTCAAGACAAGGCAAGAAAAACGCGTCGTAAAAATCAAAGGTACAGGTAAACAAGACTCAACCATGATATGTGCGTGTGTGCTGTGGATATAGTCCTTGTAATCAGTCCATGATGATGCTCCGGCTGTGAGTGTGTGCAATCAGTGGAATCTGGAACATGTGCATGTGAGCGGTGCATGATGGGATTTGTAGTCCATATGCCACAGCCATATCACCCTGCAGCCCAAGCCCGGTTACTCACTGAAGCTAAGCAGGGCTGAGCCTGGTCAGTACCTGGATGGGTGACCACATGGGAAAACTAGGTTGCTGTTGGAAGTGGTGTTAGTGAGGTCAGCAGGGGGCGCTCAACCTGCAGTCTGCTTGAGTCCTAATGCCCCAGTAAAAGTGAAGGGGACACTATACTGTCATTGGGTGCCGTCTTTCGGATGAGACATTAAACCATCCATAAACCAGCTATATAAATACACATTACATTACATGTAATGGTGGATTTGTAGTCCCTTGTGATCTGTGTGTTTACCAACGATCTGCAGCCGCTCGATCGCTGGTGATTGTTACAATCTGAAACTCTTCATAAAAAAACAATAGTTTTAAATTCTAACACCAAAACTCAACCTTACTATAGTTATTTTCAAAACACTGAAAAAAAAAATCTGAATTTTTGATCAGTAGGGTATATGTTTCTATATTATTAGTGCTTTAATCACTTTAGCAATTTTAATATATTAAAAATCCCAATCAAAGGTCTTCACTTTTTGGACTCTAGCTTAGTAAGCGAACCATCTCTAAATGCTCCCTTGATTGTTCTGCTAAATTACAGTTTTGGGATTGGCCACATAAAACACTCCTCAAAGCACCGAAGTCACTGAATTGCTGAATAATACATGGCGCTCTATCCATAATGCAGCAGTGAAGATGTGACCCACTTACGCTCCATTTTGCACCACGCCCTGCTGCAGTACCATTCCCCGAGAAGCCATGCAGAAAACCCACACCGCCTCCTTTCAACTCACAAGCACATTCTTTATGATCAGTGCTCTTCGCCAAAATATTCCACTCATTGTTCATTTGCTAGGTAAAATGTAGGTCACTCATTTGTCGTGTTGTGTTTTGGGAAGCAGCCGTGATGGACAGAATGACAATTTGAATATTAATTAATTGGTCAGAGTTCATATTAGTTATGCACAGTTAACCATTCAGACGCAATAGTAAGGCTAATTAAAGGATATATAATAATAGATCTGAGCATGCATACGGATGAGGGAGTAATTTGTAATGTAGTTGGTCAAAAAGAAATATTAATTGATTTTGATAGCTCAACGATGTGATACAGTGGCTTCAAGAAGTGTTTAGATGTCTAACCAGACTCGTAGCCAGCCTATTAAAAGGGATGGTTCTTTTTTCTCAAAAAGTGGTCCTGTTTGCAGTTATTCGCCTCATTTTCTATTAAATTATGATGTTCAAATACTGCTTAAATATTTTTAAGCACCAATCTTTGCTGGATTAGCTTGTTGGATGGTGATCGTAACAATTTGAATAAAGGAATATAAAAAAAAACTTTAAAATTACATTTAAGATTGTAGCCTATATGTAAAAAACAAACTGTAAAAAATGTAATTTGTCTTAAAGGTACAGTATGTAAATTTGACACCCAGTGGTTGAACTAGGTATTGCACTCCTGGATCAAAACAAACACAAGCGCAGGTTGCCAGATTGAGAACAGGAGCGAGTGATTTTTAAATCGTGTTCTAAATAAAAGCAACGACACGCGATAGTGGGAATATTTTTCGTATTAAAAGGACTTTTTGTCCTAACCAACACCTTGAATCGATATATTAGAAACGGCTTCTATTTCTCACAGCTGAACAACAGAAAACTGACAGTGATCACCTCAGGTAAACCTCATGTGCTTTATTCAGTGCTAAATGCTGACAATGTGAGTTTGAATGCCATTTTACATGACATTTATTGCCATATACTGAAAGCAGCAGCAGATAGTTCACCTCAGATCTTGAAAATTAAATAAACCTGTTAAAAAAAGCCTGTTAACCTTTGATAAATGTTCATATGGCATTACATTAGGTAAGAAAATATTTGGTTTAATTAATAAAAGATCAAGCAAATGTATGTTTTTAGGTAAAACATTTTACAAGAATAAATTCGGTATGTTTTAATTGATGAGGACATATGTGTGTAAAAGTTATTCCACTAAAATCACAAAAAAAATCTGGTCAAATGTGTTTGCAGCAATTGATTTAAAAAATGTGACATTTTGAGAAAAAAACTTACACTGAAATTGTACCAATCATTTAATTAGTCATGAAATCCTTACATTTTAATTCTAACTTTCATTAAACAGTTTTTGGGCAACTACTGTATGTTTAGTATCGATATATTTATGTATTTTAAATAAATATAATTACAGCTTGTTACTAATTACAAAAATGTCAAAATACTGTTAAAATAATGTTTGTACATATTTATTCTGACACCACATTTATTCAAATATATAGAGTAAAAGAATAAGTAATAACTTGATAAAAAATGTGTTTAAAATGTATTGTGGCTGAGGCTCCATCATATTCTAGATTATGAGTCGCATGGAGAGGATTTAAGGCAGGAAACAGGAAATGACATTGAGTGTGTGTGCTGCATGTTGGTAATTCCTATCATATGAAGGATAAAATGGGGTTCCTGTTTAGAGGATTCCATGTGTTTCTTCCCTGTTATATTAAAACCTGAGTGACTATATGGTTGCTATGCAGTTACTGAGGTTACTAGGGTGGTTGCTCTTGTACTGGCTCATGTTCCAAAAGCCTTAAAAACAAAAATCCACCACATGAAAAGCATTGGTTTTATTAGTAGAAAAAATGTTGCAGGTTTTCATACTAATATTCATCTCTCATAGGTCAGTGTTGCCACAGGCTGTGCTGCACGTGAGCGAAACATTGTGTTTGCTAGTGGCCTTGCCACCTTTTTCACCCGCGCCTATGACCAGGTCCGCATGGCTGCCATCTCAGACAGCAACATTAACCTCTGTGGCTCCCACTGCGGCCTGTCTGTCGGTAAGACATGAAACATTTCGTTTTAAAGGCTCCAGATCCTCACCCAACTTCTAATAATCAAGTACACTGTCTAATCAAAATGATTACTTTTAAGTCTCACCTATTTTTCCAGCACCTCCCACAGATTCCAGTATTACCCGCTCACTTTTTCAGCAGAATGGGAATTGGAAGTAATTTATCCATTCATTTGTTTACACAGAGATATTAAAAAAGGCTTTAATAACTTTTTCAGATATACTGTTTTAAACATTTCAAAAATAATTTGAACCCCAAACAGAAACTCACAGTGAGAAAATACTGTGTACATAATGGCTTTAGTGATCAGGAAAAAGAAATATACTCTCGCATAGCTTTGCGAATGACACAATCAAAAATGGCAGAAATGTAAGAAACTATTCATTTCAAGTTGTTAATTTTAGGTGTATTTAGGTGTATTGACAAGCAAAACATATTGTCTTGTTTTAAGAAATAATATGCCAAATTGAAGTGTTTTTTCCTTTAAAACAAGCTAAATAATCTGCCATTGGGGTAAGAAAAATAATCTTATGTCAAAAGAAAAAACAAGATTATTTTGCTTACCCCATTGGCTTGTTTTAAGGAAAAACTGACTTAATATTGGCATATTATTTCTGAAAACAATATATTACGTTTT
This sequence comes from Danio tinwini, assembly GCA_903798205.1. Taxonomy (NCBI): domain Eukaryota; kingdom Metazoa; phylum Chordata; class Actinopteri; order Cypriniformes; family Danionidae; genus Danio; species Danio tinwini. The sequence goes on from CAIGQZ010010775.1 coordinate 4,835,188, forward strand.
GCTTGCCAAGAAAATGTTTCTTGATATAAGAATTTTTAGATATTTGGACTAGAAACAAGACAAAAAATATATATTTTTTGCAGTGAATGTACTACATAAAACCTGGGAGAGTAGAGATACCAAATTGATTACATCATGGTGCATCATGGGAATAGGCGGAGCTAAAAAGCTATTTTAGTGCATTTTACTTAATTGATTGATGGAATTTTTCCACAGCATCATTGGTAATGTTTTCCACTAATAGATCAGCTAATAAACATAAGGTGCTTTCCAATCTGCCTACTTATGTACTATTAAAGTCCCTTAAAGGCAAGTCATTTCACTCTGCAGCCATCTTTGAAACGCCTCTCTGGCAGTATGCTCGGGCATTCTGTTTGAATGGGGAAACATTAATTTCTCCAAAACTACTTGCCAAGCTTACGATTATATTTCATATTAGGAATAACCAATAAAATTAAACAAACCCTGTTTATTTAGTTTTATTTCTAAAAATTTAAAATTTTTAGAAATAAAATTTTTATTTTTTATTTTTTAATTTTTAGAAATCTGGTCCGAGCCCCTTCCTTAGAGAGTTGTCATTCTATAGTGATTGCTGATTGGCTCCTGTACTAGAAGGCGGGGTTTTATTACCAAAAAAAGTTATAAATTGTGAAATGTTGGACTTATTTCATTTTAAAGTTATTATTAAGCTACATTGTGCATCATTTGGGACACAACTATTTAAAAATATGTTTTTTTACTAAGTTGAAAAGCGAATAGGCATTTAACAGAAGCACATACCATCCATTAACCACTTTGGAGCTCACAGTACGTTATGTCTTTAAAGATTTATAGGTTATCATTAAAATTAATTTCCTTATGAAGAACACGAATGGAGATTTTACTTCCAGAACTCGACTGCTGCACTCTATTCTCCTCTCTCACTGTCTGCAGCTGTGACTCTAACGATGATGTTTTTGCACTGGTTTGTGAGCAGCTCACCCCTCCTTTTCCTGAAGCTGTCTTTCTGATGTGTGGTGTGTTTTGTTCTACTGTTCGTCTGGAGGTGGTGCAACTCTTTGCACAACCCTTTCTCCCTCTCTCCCTCCCCCTGTTTCTGGGTGACCTGGCATCCCCTTCGTTAGCACAGGTACACTGCATGCCGCTTTGTCTGTCTGTGCACCTGCCTGCCTGTCTGTCTGTTTTGTCACATGCGTTTGCAGCTGTCTTAAGCCACGGTCACACTGCACTTTTCGCCCCATAGACTACCATTCATATGCATGCAAAATCAGCAGAACAGACACGCAAGCTCATACGACAAGTTTCACATGTCGCTGCATTGCAAAGTTCAAGCTAGGTGAACTCTGACCTGTAAAATTGACCAATCGAAGATCAAAATGAGACCTCTCTGTATAGAAATTTAAAATAAGAATCAATCGCTCGATTTTTCATTTATACATTTTTTTTTTGGCTTAGTCCCCTTATTAATCAGGGGTCGCCACAACGGAATGAACCGCCAACTTATCCAGCACATGTTTTACGCAGCAGATGCCCTTCCAGCTGCATCCCCAGTACTGGGAAACACCCATACACTCTCATTTACACACATACACTACAGACAATTCAGCTTACCCAATTCACCTATAACACATGTCTTTGGACTGTGGGGGAAACCGGAGCACCCGGAGGAAACCCACACGAACTCGGGGAGAACATGCAAACTCCACACAGAAACTGTGCCAACTGATCCAGCCAAGACTTAAACAAGCAACCTTCTTGCTGTGAGGCGACATCGCTACCCACTGCGCCACCGCACCACTCACTCGCTTTTTTTTCGCAGCACCATACAGCAGAATTTCGCATGCTCAAACTGTAGTGTGACTGCGGCATTACATACAGTGTCTTCCACTTATGTTGGCATCCTTGGTAAATATGAGCAAGAAAGGCTGTGAAAAAAATTCTTTATTGTTTACCATTTTAATGCATGAGATTTATTTGACTTTTTTATGAAAATGGAGACTTTAAAAAAACAACTTTCAAACAATTACGATAATGTATAGGATTCCCATGGGAATTTGAAATGTCTATTCCAGACATTGAAATTGTATTTTTTGTCCAAGTTATGCAATATTCATCTTTAATACATCTTTATTTTTATAGTGCTTTTACAATGTAAATTATGTCAAAGCTACTTAACATAGAAGTTCTAGTAAATTGAAACTGTTTCAGCCCAGTTTACAGAGTTGAAGTTGAGTTTAGATCAGTTCAGTGTAGTTTAATGTTCACTGCTGAAAGCCCAAAAACTGAAGAGCAAATCCAACGATGAGCAGCTCCACAAGTCCCAATCCAAGCAAGCCAGTGGCAAGAAACAAACTCCATCAATTGACTAAAGTGAAAGAAAAAAAGATCTAGAGAAAAAACTGGCTCAGTTGGGCATGACCAACTATATCAGGAAATTTTTGTTTGTTGCTTAAAATTTTAGTTTCCATTTATCAAAATTTAATATTCATATTTTTATCACAATATCTTATGGCTAGGCTACTTTTCATCTCAATTTGATTCCATTCACGCTCATTTACTGGCAGTCACTTCAATCCGATGCAGTCACCAAACTGTAACTTCAACTGAGCCAAATATGTCAGGATAATGCAAATTTCTAAGAGTTTTGGCTTTAAAATTACCACTTCAAAGTAAAGTCTACTTTAAAGTAGATGACAACTAAAGCTTTTCAGTCAGGCAATTTGATATTTGGCTTATAGTGTGAACCCTGGATGTAGGTGAGGTTGAGTTTTAGCTTGGGAAGATTTCTGAGCCCAAGACCTAATTAACTGCTGCAATTCTCTAGCTGGATTATTGAAGAATTTTTGGCCACTCAACCCATCATACTAACAGTGCATTGGGTGGGACAACATCCTCTTCCAGGCTGATTCAACTTACTGGAATTTCTTAATTGTTTATTATTGTGGGCATTTTCAGTGTGTTTGCTATCTTCATGCATTCAGCTCCCATTTTTGTGAAGCTCAACAGACTTTTGCCTCCAATCAGAGCTCTGTTCTTTGGTCTTACTGTACCTATTTTAATAAATGAGTTTAGTTTGTTTCCTTATAGTCATATAATTCACCCAGGTGTACTAAAGCATTGTATATATCAATGGGAATATAATTGAAACATACTTTGCTCCTATGAATTCATAGCGGTGCCAATAATTGTGGCACACATCCCATATGAAAGTCTGATATATTGCCATATACTGTATCAACATGTATACAATTATGGCTTATATATTTGAACATATATTGTATGTACTGTACAAATTGTAACTCCAATGGTTGAATAAATATATAAAGAGCCATTTTTGCAACATTGAAATATGTGTTGCATATATGACATATATTTTATATATTATATATGTGAAATCTAAACATGAATGTGTATGTCATATATTGCATATATTTCTATATATAAGATTTGTATATGGAATAAATTTTTTTTTATTTTTTATAAAATTACTGCATTTTGTTTTCAATCGTTTATTTTCAGTGAGAATTGTATGTTAATATTTTAAACAATAGACCAAAAGGTTAAATAATAAGGTTTTTTCATAGCCTTCTTTGCTCATATTTACCACAGGTGCCAGTATTAGTGGAAGGCACTGTATCTTATGGACAAATGCTGTTCAGCTGGAATTATAATGTGAGTTTGTGCCTGGTGTGTGTTTGTGTTTTAGGAGAGGACGGACCGGCTCACATGGGGCTGGAGGACATGGCTATTTTTAGAGCCATCCCCACTGCCACCATTTTCTACCCCAGTGATGCTGTGTCTGCTGAAAAGGCTGTGGAGCTTGCAGCCAACACAAAGGTTGGCATGTTCTGTCTGCAATTATGAGTGGTTGAACAATTTCATTTGTTTTTTGTCTGATGCCCTTATAGGTCATAAAACTAACACAACATACAGTGTCTGAACACAACAAATGTTCAATAGAACTAGTGTATGATAGAATTAGTGTTTTACAATTATTTGAGTTGACTACAAGGAGTTTAGAAATTAAGAAAAAAGCTAATATAAATGTCTTTAAAAAAATCAGTATAAGTGCTGTACATATTTTTTGAATGTTGGCTTAAAGGCTTTTTAAGACAAATGGGTGACAGATAGATAGATAGATAGATGGATGGATGGATGGATGGATGGATGGATGGATGGATGGAT
>CAIGQZ010010775.1:4839382-4850549 GCA_903798205.1 Danio tinwini
ATGGATGGATGGATGGATGGATGGATGGATGGATGGATGGATGGATAATTAGATAGATGGATTGATGGGTGGATATTTCTGTATGTTTTCTGGATATGTTAAGTGTGTTTTTCATTGTAGGGTGTTTGCTACATCCGCACCACTCGTCCAGAGACTGCAATCATTTACAACAGCAATGAGGATTTCCATGTTGGCCAAGCCAAGGTAATCATTCGTCTTTTAAATGAAATCTTTCTGCAGGTGCATATACTAAATGAATATATATCACAATTTATAAATTAGACTGAATCACACAAGCATGCACATTCACAGCTGCATTATTTATTTAAAATAAGGATATATGGCTGTATCTGAAATCATAGTGAGTCCAATTGTTTTGCCCTTCACTCGCTAACTTCCTTCTGTCTCGTTCCCTCGGATGTACATCACTGATTACGTTAACACAAGTGTCCACTACTGGTGGAGCATCTGAATGGGTTTGAATGGAATGCCCTAAACCAGAGATTCCCAAAATAGAGCCTGCAAAGTTGGCCCATGGTAACCTTTGATTTGGCCCATCATCCCATCTGAGAAGAGATTTAGAATGATGGGAATGTTGGGGCGAATGCCTTCAACAGAGATCGTCATTTCTAATTTACGTAATCTTTTGTTGTTGTTTTTTTTGTTTATTGGGCTATATGCACAGCTAGTGTTTTCAGCCAACGATAAACTTCCGGTGAAAAGTTTATGTGACTATTTTTAATTTCATGCGGTTCCTTTTACAGCATTGATGGTATAATGTAAGTAAAATGCATTCCGTAAAACAGCATTTTTAAGCATTCATTTAGTTGTTCAAGTGTAAAACAAGATGAAAGACAGTGTAAATGCTAGTGCCATCAGTAGCAGCAGGCTAGCACACAAACTCCATTAAAAATACTGAGGTAAAATCATTTTTTTAGATTTTAAGGACATGACTTGAACGTTTTAATTTAATTTAGTGCTTCTTATCCAGTCTAAGACCCACTTTATTTTGTATATCAATCTGGCAGTGAAGATCACTGATTTTTAAAGAAATCAGATGTCAAGCGATTCAGATGTTGTCAATTCTGTAAGGGCACGACAGTTTACTGGAAGGGCTAGCTGACTGAAAATTAAAAGTCTGTGTTCATATACCCCATTGTTGAGCTACAAAAAGCCATCTCAAATTAAATGTTTCAATTAAATGATGTGCAGGAATCAGATTTTTAAAAATGTAAATACTGTCACAGTGTCAATATAGAGGACAATTCACAAGACATCGACAATCAAATCAAGGCAAAGGCAAGTGCAGCTTGACTCGTGTATTCAGCATTAAACACCATTGTGTCATAAATGTGTTTGTTTATATTTTATTGTAAGAAGTTGATTATAAAATGTAAAAAAGTATAACAATTCATATGATTAAAGTATTTTTTCTATTTATTTTTAAATATTAATAAATTGGGTAGCTTATATGTAATAGTTTGGAATATTTTCCTTGGTCCACCACCCTTAATTAAGTTTGGTTTTTGGCTTTTTATAAGAAAAAGTTTGGGCACCCCTGCTCTAAACCCTTAAGCACTTGCAGAACTACGCTGTTGGGATGTCATGATCGCATTGCATTAGTGGACATACTGCATATGTGCTGCAGGGGACAGGACATATGAAGCTGACTCGTTCCATTGGTCAAAATCGATGCTTTGAGAGTATGTCCATGTAAACTTCCTCATGTAAACTTGATAAAGTGACACACTACATTAAAATGTAAACAAAGGAACAAGGGACAGGAAGTTCACAAGTGCGTGTCTAAAAGTGGACTGGAATGCATCCTTAATGTTCTGAAGCGCACTCAATCAATCCCACAATGCACCACAATAATGAGTGTACAACCCAATGTACACTCAATGGCTAGGGAATACCCATAATACATTGTGAAAATCTGTGCGTGGCATGAATGTTTTCATCTAACCACACAATGAGGTTTCTAAATAAATGATTAATATTTCATTGTTAAATTAACGTTTAGAAAGCAAACTACTTTGGTTCATTATTAATAGACATCTTGCTAAGGGTTAGATAACCACCACAGGGTCTGACCGAGTTGATTAAAATCTAATCCATCTGAGGGATTTATCAACCAGCAAAGCACAAACAAACAAATCAGCATCCCTCCTGGTGCATGGAGTGCTCCAATTCACTCACTTGTTTACATTCACTCCTTTAAGTGGACTATATTAGTGGACTAATGTAGTGAAGAGTGAATGATATAAAGGGCTATTTCAAGCCTATGTGTTATAATGTACCACTAATGTCTATATTTTCTGAGCAGGTGGTGTGCCAGAGTAAAGAAGATCAGGTTACAGTGATTGCAGCAGGAATGACCCTCCATGAAGCTCTGGCCGCAGCCGAGCAACTCAAAAAAGGTACAAATGATAAAAAGCAAGGAAATATATAGATGCAAATAATATACTTTTGGCATAATAACATTTAGGGCTGCAACATTATATTGTTTCAGCATCCACAACAGTCACATAAAGTTACATAAAGAAGTCATCATCTTTTATGTGTGTTTTCGGAACCTGTGATTTTGTATTTCAAGTCAGTTTAAAGCATTTAGGCATAAGAAATTATATTTGTTACTCTAAGAAATATTATTTGTATTGTTGATTGTGTTCTATGGACACACTTTAAAAAAATATTTTAGCTGCTTGTACTTAATTAAAATGAGCTGAACAACACAGTTCTTGAGGTTTTTTTAGAGACAACTTAATTGTTTCAATGTTCAATCCACTTAAAATTGGTAAAAACCATTAAGTTAACTTAATGAGACGAGATAAAGGCGTTACTTGAGACGAGATAAAGGGGTTGTGTGGAGCCCAGCATTTTTTACAGTGCACTCTATATCTCTTCTGCCGGGAAGAAGGAGGCGGAGAACCGACGGACTTTTAAATAAATATTTATTAATAAAAGGGACTAAATCAAAACAAACCGACGACAGCTCCTCACGGAGACTGCCGTCAAACTGAAAGCAAATGTAAAACAATATGTCCGGGCCAGGTCCTCTCTCTCTCCTCTGCCATCGTTCCTCCTCATATATTCCAGAGCTCCTTCCGTGGGATTGAAGGCAGGTGCGCGTGGTGGGCCTCGTTTCGCTCCCACGGCTCTTGGTCACGCCCCCTCGCCACAATGATGAAGACTACATTTTGTTTTCGGCTTAGTCCCTTTATTAATTAGAGGTCGCCACAGCGGAATGAACCGCCAAGTTATCCAGCATATGTTTTACGCAGCGGATACCCTTCCACACTGGGAAACACCCATACACTCTTGCATTCACACACATACACTACGGCCAATTTTGCATATTCAATTCACCTATAGCACTTGTGTTTGGACTGTGAAGGGGAAACTGGAGCACCAGGAGGAAACCCAGTCGAACACAGGGAGAACATGCAAACTCCACACAGAAATGCCAACTGACGCAGCCAGGGCTCGAACCAGTGACCTTCTTGCTGTGAGGCGATCATGCTACCAAATGTTCAATTTGTGTACCTGTGAATATTGCTAGACTCCCAGCATTGTGATAAAGCATTGTTTATTTAATTTGTATCTACTTAGCAATGCTTGTGATTAGTTATTCAGACACAGTCCTTTACAAAGAAATCCCAATGCATCTAAAATGATCAATTCTATCCAAATAGAGCTATTCAATTCCTCTAATAAAATTTCACTCAATATCAAAATATATACTGTAGAAAAATGAAATCGTTTTTTCCAACATATATGTGAAACACAGGCTCATTGTGAAAATGTACCCCTGTATACATTTCTGGAGAGTGCGAATTATGTTCCCAGAGCTACGTATGGCTGCATTTCATCTTTAAAACAAATGCTATAGGGTGGTATGATGCCGCAGACGGCTCTCTTTCTTTTCACGCTACCAGCTGACCGCTTACTTCCATGTGGACAGCTTTTCCTTTGTTAAAAAGTTTGCCCAGTAGCTCACTACGTACATCAGCAGAGTTGTGATACAGAAAGAAATTAACCGCGACAACCGGGTGTGATTCCAGTGAAGAATGCTACCAGAAAGCAGGTAAAACAAAAACAGAAACCAAAAAATAAAATAAACAAGTAAATAACAGGGTGAGAATGTGGTAAAATCTGAAAATGTGGTAAAAATCAGGCTGCCGCAAGGGATTTTCTATTCTGTATTGCTTTTGAAAACACTGTTGGATTAGGGAAGGGGGTGGACGGGTTGGTCAGTCAGTCAACAATGGCCCCTCTTGGATTTACGCAAGAGCAGGCGCGAATTGCACTCATGAGAGAAAAAGCATACACAGCGGCTTCTGGTGGATTCGTGAAAACAAAAACTGCAAAAAAACATACGTTTTGAGACTTGTTTTGTACTGTCCAGAAATGTATACAGGGGTAAGTTTTTATTTATTTATTTATTTATTTTTATTGCATTATAACACAATTACAATAAGGCAAATATCGAATTACAACCTTCATCTACATTTATAGAACAGAGTACAAATAATAAAATCAATAAAATAGTAATACAAAAAGATACACTTAAACCATAGAATGGACACACAAACACAACTTAAGGAATACCGGGTCTTCTATTAATTAAAATTTTTTCAATAAACTAAACAGTCTTCTTCCACATTTTGATTGTAGCAACTTTAAAGATTTACAGTACTGTATAGCCAAAATTCCTTTTGGAAAACTAAAAATAGTGGTTTTGTTTTAAGGCACTTGCATTTATGAATATAAAATTTCCCCAAAATTAGAATATTGTTCAATACAAACTGAATATTAACATCTTTCCCTAATAACCAAAGAAAATATCATTTTTAGAAAGTTGGGAAGACAACTTGAGAAAAATCTTTAACCACTCAAATAACTCAGACGAAAAGGTTCTGCTATATAAACATTCAAAAAATAAATGTGCAGTCGTTTCAATGTCAACCTCACAGAATGTACAATTGTTGTGATCAAAATTAAATCTATGTCTAAGAAACTCTGAAGATGGGTAAATATAAAAGATATAAAATATACTTTAGCTTTGGGAGGTATTGGGAAGGAAAGAAACATTGTTCTTAATTCGATAATAGGGCTCTTGGAAAAAAGAGAAGACACATTATTTCTACTAGCTTGTATTGGAGTATACAGGGGTAAGTATCAATAATAAGCCTGGGTTGTATATAAAACGCTTGATTGTTAGCTGCAAAAAAGGCTTTCCTTACTTGGATTTTTTGTCTCGTTTCTAGTCCAAATATCTAAATCAAAAAGCATTTTCTAGACAAAAATATTGTCTCATTTTCAAAAAAAAAAAATGCCAAAATTAAGTGGGTTTTTCCTGAAAATAAGCAAAATAATCTGCCAATTTGCCAAGTGAAATAGTCTTGTTTTAACTTTGAATTAAGATTAAGCTCACTGAATTGTGAGATTATTTCTTAAAACAAGACAATATTTTTTTGCATGTCTAGAAAATGCTTCTTGATTTAAGAAATTTTAGATATTTGGCTAGAAACAAGATAAAAAATCTAAACAAGAAAGCCATTCTTTGTTGTGTTTTGACCTTTCCATTAGTCAGATACTGTGATGTTAATATATCTGAGCTTTATATAAACTCTCCACCTGTTGTCTGTTATTCCCCAGAGAGGATTTACATCAGAGTGATTGATCCTTTCACAATCAAACCCCTGGACAATAAAACCATCGTGGACCATGTGCGTGCCACCAGGGGTCGTGTCATCACGGTTGAGGATCACTATTATGAAGGTGGGTCTCAAGCTTTATCCCTTGTCTCAAGTGCACATTTCAGCATGGCTGCATTTTCCAAGTAGCCTGAACAACTCGTATCGAGGAGAGGAAACTGTGACTGTGCGATTGGCTGGCTGGGAGAAACATGATGTGTTGGCGATTTGTCATTGGATGAGAGATCATGAGAGGCATTGTGTTGTCGTAATCGCTTGATTTTTTTTGTTTCTTTTTTGGCGGTGTCTCATTCTGTTCATTCAGGGGGAAAAAAAGACAGAGAAGCGGAGGCCTGTCAGGTCTCCTTAAACAAACGTGCGGCCGCAGGGCTTGTTGTGACCTAGATAACACAGACGGCCCTGGACCTTGCATTACTGCCTGCGTGCCAGAGGAGCAGAGAGAGAGAGTGAGAGAGTTTAACATCCAAAATCATTGTGAAAGCAAACATGCCCTCTGCCCCGCGGGACACAAAGAGGATAGAGATGGACAGAGAGAACATGCGAGGGATGTTGAGCGCAGAGGCATGCAGGGATAAAAAGAGATTTGGATTGGTTTTTTAAGGCATGATGCTCCACATGTCAGGGATTTAGAAGCAGAACTTGGGTCAAAAGGTCAAACATTGGCCTTTATGCACAGGTGGATGATAATTTTTAAAAGACAGGCCAATTCTGATGTGTTTTTTTTGCTGATAAAAAGAGCTTAAGCTGGACTTTTTTGCTGCTTTTTCTAAATAAACAGACCTGTTTAAACCAGATAGGACCAGAAAAGCAACTTATACCTCACGTCAAAGGGATAGTTCACCCCCATGTCATAATTTTTTATCCTTCACTTGTTGCAAACCTGTTTGAGTTTCTGTTGAACACAAAGGACAACATAATGAAGAATGAGCAGCCACTGACTTCCAAAGTATTTTTGATCCTACTATGGATGTCAATAGCTGCTTTTCCCCTGCATTCTTCAGAATATTGGGTTTTGTGATCAAAAGAAGAAAGAAATTGATAAAAGTTAAATTGTCATTTTTGGTTGAACTGTGCCTTTAAGGGTGTTGTAGGTCACTTCAGCAGTTCTAACATCTATCCAGTGTAGACATTGAATTAAAATATATTTGTTTATTGAAATAAAGTATTTTTTTTATTATTAGATTTTTTTTAAAAAAGCTAGAAAAAAACTCTTGTGATCAACAGAAGAAAGAAATTGATAAAAGTTTAGAACCAACTGAGTATCAGTAAATGGTAAGTAAATTGTCATTGTTGGTTGAACTGTGCCTTTAAAGGTGCTGTATGTAAGTTTTTGACTCTTCTAAAGCATAAAAATACAATGTTTGCAGATACTTAAGAAACATGCCAATTGAACATACTTATACATTCCAAGTTAAAGGATCCTGAAAAAAACCCAACATAGGCTCATTCTGAAAATGTACCCCTATATACATTTCTGGAGATCGCAAATTATGTAGCCAGAGCTACGTATGGCTGCATTCTGTCTTTAAAACGAATGCTACGGGGTGGTATGACACCATTTCTTTTCCCGCTTATCAGCTGACCACTTACCTTCATATAGACGGCTTTTCCACTTTTACCAATTTGTCTGGTAGCTCGACGCGTACGTTGGCGGACTTGAGATGCAGAGAGGAGTTGACCGTGACAACGGGGTTTGAGTCCAGTGAATAAAGCGGGTATAAGACAAAAACCGAGGCCAAAAAATAAAATAAACAAGTAAATAACAGGGTGAGAATGTGGTAAAATCTGAAAACGTGGTAAAAATCAGGCTGCTGTAAGGGCTTTTTCTTTTCTTAATTGCTTTTCAAAACACTGCGGTTGGGTTTAGGAAAGGGGGTGGGCTGGGCAATCTGTGCTTTTTAAAACTTAAAACTTAAAAGTGGTGAATTATGAGGACCTCATTTCTCAAAAAGCTTAAAGCAGAATGATAAAAAAAACAAAAAAAGTAAAACTGTACACAGTTTCCAGTGAGGGTTGGTTTATGGGGATAGAATATACAGTTTGTACAGTATAAAACCCCACAATTGTAATATGTATTATGTAGGGGTGAAACGGATCACTGTTGATCCATGATTTGTACGGATCACAACTCACGGTTCGGAACGCACGTGACCCGCGGATTAATAATTTATTTTGAATTTGTCAGTTAATCCATTTATAACCATTGCTGAGAGATCGCCTTCCACGTCATTCAAATCGCATGCATGAAAGTATTTGCCAACCCTGTAAGATATAATGATTACAGGAAAAGTTGTGGCGGACCAGGGCTTAATTTGTGCGGCATCAGATTTCAGAGGTGCCAGATCCGGCGTGTTCCGGCACAAATTAAGCCCTGGTCCGCCACAACTTTTCCTGTCATCATTTTACTGATCCCCCTCCTCAACTGCTCTCCTACCCGTCCGCTGTTCACTTTCACTTTTTTCCGCGACTCCCAAACCCTCTTCAATTCCGTCCTGCTCACTTTCATCTGCGACAGTCCTCCGCCATCCACCGCCCCAACAACCCCAAACCCCCCCCTGACGCTGGTAAAAGCAATTATATTGTGTAATCAACAGATGGCGACAAACAAACATCAAAATTATATTACTGAATAGGTTTTCAAAAATAATACACCTACAGAATAATAAAACATGGAAGTTTTATGTGTGAATTGTTGAATCATTAATTGAAGATGAATATGATCTGTTGTACAAGATGTTAGATTTCTATATTAAGCATTATCAGCGCCAGTAGTAAAGATCATATTTCATATTGAATACTTTTCTTTTTTCAGCTGGTTCTTTCTTGATTTTTATTATTAACATTACAGGTTCTAAGTTCTGTTTGTTAAAAGCAATGTTTTTGCAGTGATATTTTTATAGAAATAGAAAGCAAATGACATTTGTCATCTCACTTTTTTGCTGATCCGATCCATGACAAAAAAAACGTAGTGTGATCCGAACTGCAGATTTGTGATCCGTTACACCACTAGTATTATGTAATGTCACCACAATTCACAAAAACAAATCTGTATCTGTGTTTGTGTGTGTGTGTGTGTGTGTGTGTGTGTGTGTGTGTGTGTGTGTGTGATTTAGAGGTAATGTCTTTTTTTCAACAGTAACAAGACAAAACATGACAAAAACAACTCATTACTGTAATGTCCCCACAATTCACAAAAACAAACATGTGTGGGTTTTAGGGGTGAAAAAGAAAAAAAACATGACAAATACAACTCGTTACTGTAATATTTCTGTCACCACAAACAAAGACATGATTTTCCACAACACTTATCTTGGTGACTTGCTATAAATATTATTTCTACTGTATTTCCACAGGTGGCCTGGGGGAGGCGGTGTGCTCCGCTATTGTCAATGAGCCTGGCTTCACTTTTCAGCGTCTGGCAGTGGCTCAAGTTCCTCGAAGCGGCAAAATGAGCGACCTGCTGAAAATCTATGGCATTGACCGCGACTCCATCACTCAGGTGGTGCGGAAGATGCTCAGCTCCTCAGCTAACGCCAAGTGATCCTGCTCGCTCTGCCCCGCCCACTCCAACCCCAACCAATCAGATAACACTGTGTCACATGACTCCTGTTCTTCAGATTGTGGCCCCTCCCTCCACCTCATTCACTGTCAATCACCCTAACGTGAGTATAATAGTAATGTGAGAAACGTGCTGTACATTTTGAAGTAATGTTCACTTTTTGTTTTGGGTTTTCATTACAAATGCGCTAGAGGTTAAACGTTTGGGGTAAGATTCTTTTTTTGTTCATGAAAGAAATTAAAGGGATAGTTCACCCAAAACTGAACCTCTACTTCTTTCTTTCTATTATTGCACATATATTATTAAGAATTTTGGAAACTGGTTACTATTGACTTTCTTTTTTATTTCCTACTGTGGATGTCAATGGCTACAGGTTACAACATTTTTCAAAATATCTTTTTTTGTGCTTGTGTTGAATAGAAAAAACCAACACAGGCTCATTCTGAAAACGTAGCCCTGTATACATTTCTGGAGATCACGAATGATGTAGGCAGAAGTATGTATGGCTGCATTTCGTCTTTAAAGCGAATGCTGCGGGGTGGTATGACACGGTTCCTTTTCACGCTTACCAGCTGACCGTTTACCTCCTTGTGGACGGCTTTTCTGCTGTTACCAGTTTGTCCAGTGGCTTACAGCAAACATAGGCAGACTTGGGACAAAGAGAAGAGTTGACTGCAATGACAGGGTTCAAGTCTGGCGAAGAACAGTTCCAGAAAGCAGGTAAGATAAAAACAAATAGCAAAACATAAAATAAACAAGTAAATAACAGGGTAAGAATGTGGTAAAATCTGAAAATGTAGTAAAATCAGGCTGCCGCGAGGGATTTTCATTTTCTGGATTGCTTTTGAAAACTTTCGGTTGGGTTTAGGGAAGTGGGTGGGTGCTGGTCAATCGGTGCTCTTGAAAACACTCGATTGGGATTAGGGATGCGGTGGGTGGGGGAATCGATCGGTCGATCGATCTGTCTGTCAGTCAGTCGCCTCTGGTGGATTTATGCGAGAAGAGCATGCGCGAATGGATTGTTCTCTCGAGAGAAATTTGAGATCTCAAAAAGCATACACAGCAGCCTCTGGTGAATTTGTGAAAACAAAAACGTGCCTCCTGGGATGTATTTGGGACTCTCCAGAAATGTATATAGGGGTACGTATTCAAAATGAGCCTGGGATGGAAAAAAGAGTCCCACTTTACATTAAGTGCCCTTAACTACTAGGTACTTGCATCAAAAAATAAATACAATGCACTTACTGTGTTCATAATGTATTTGATAACACTTGTGGTGCTCTTGAGGATATGGTTATGGACAGTTGTGGTGGTATGGGTAGGTTTAAGGGTGGATTAAGGTGTAAGGGATGGTCAACAGTGTAATTACAAATGTACAAATTGAATCAAGCATAAGTATGATGTAAAAACATGTATTTACACAATAATCGTAATAACATCGTAATAAATTACAAATTTCAGTGTAAGCACTTATTAGATAAGGCCACTTAATATAAAGTGGGACCAAAAAAAAAGAGATTCATTTAGGTTTGGATCTACTTGAGTTTGAGTAAATAGTTAGTTTGGTTTTTGTGGTGAATTATTCCTTTAATTATTTGAATTAATATGGATGCATTCAATTTAACAAAAAGTATGTTTATATGTTACAAAAGATTGCTATTTCAAATAAAAAATAGCAACACTGCTTTTAACAGTGATAATACAAAATGTTTTAGCAGCAAATTAGCAAAATAAAGTGGGATCGTGTGACTGAATACTGCAGTAAATTCAGCTGTGTCACAGGAAAAAATTATTCAAAATGTGATCATTTTTCAGCATTTTTGCTTTTTTTACCAATCCTCAAACTTGTGAATGCTAGTGTTAATGCAAATATACACACACACACACA
>CAIGQZ010010775.1:4870988-4887688 GCA_903798205.1 Danio tinwini
GATATAAATACACACTACTGTAGTATTGATTAGTTAGCTGATAAACTGCCATACTTTAGATTTTACTACAGTAAGCCGTGGTTTATAATAGTATAATATACCATACCCTATAGATTTTCAATCACAACATAACTTGTGTTATTCTGACCAAGTAGCATTTTCTTTTAATAAATCTACGGATATTTTGAGATAATAGTTTGGTTGGTTGACAAGCATTGTCCACCCACATAAAAAAATACTAGTCATTAAATACTTTATTGTATTTGTGTATTTGAACCATATTATACACACTCAGAAATAAAGGTACGAGAGCTGTCACTGGGGTGGTACCTTTTTAAAAGGTAAACATTTGTACTTGAAGGGTTCATGTTGGTACCACAAAAGTATATTTTAGTACCTACAAATTTTAAAAGGGAATACTTTTGTACTTTTTAGGTACCAATATGTACCCTTGAGGTATTAATATGGACCTTTTAGGTACAAATTTGTACCTTTTGAAAAGGTACCACCCCAGTGACAACTCGTGTACCTTTATTTCTGGGAGTGTAGTAAATTTCTTTAATTAATCTGTTGATATAGTAAGATATAAATAAACAAAGTAAACCTACTGTAGTATTACCGTTGAGGTAAAGTTGGTGTATTATACTTGCATAATTACAGAATGTAAGTATGACTTCAAAACAACATTTCATCATTTATTTGACTGTGAACAATGTTGTAATTTAAAAGTCATTGGCTGATAATATGATTTCTCTATTTAGATTTTTTAAATAATACTTTTTGAAATGACATTATTAAGGAGAAAGTCCAAATGTGCAAATATAAAACCAAATTTACCTCAATAGAAGGTCAATGTCTCAATGTTCTTCTAAAATTACGTAGAGAGTTGTAGGTAGGACCAATTCAGCTAGAAGTGCTAATAAATCTGCCGATATTTTGAGATAATTGTTCGGTTGGTTGACAAGCATTGTCAGGCCACATGAAAAAATACTATAGTAAATACTTTAGTGTATTTTATCCATATTATAGTAAAGTTCTTAAGTTATTCTGTTGCTTTAGTGAGATATAAATAAACACTACTGTAGTATTGATTAGTTAGCTGATAAACTGCAGTACTTTAGATTTTACTATAGTAAGCCGTGGTTTATAATAGTATAATATACCATACCTTATAGATTTTCAATCACAACATAACTTGTGTTATTCTGACCAAGTAGCATTTTCTTTTGATAAATCTACCGATATTTTGAGATAATACTTTGGTTGGTTGCAGGGGCATAGTGGACATTTTAAAAAGTGGATGGGACAGCTATATGAAATTCTAAAATTTACATTCCTAACTACCTGTTTTTAAATGGTCTGTCTCTAAGTGAGGGGGACATATCCCCCCTGGTTGGTTGACAAGCATTGTCCACCCACATAAAAAAAAACACTAGTCAATAAATACTTTACTGCATTTGTGTATTTGAAATTTAATTTCTTGAATTAATCTGTTGCTATAGTAGGATATAAATAAACAAAGTAAGCCTACAGTAGTATTACCGTTGAGGTAAAGTTGGTGTAACATACTCATATACTTACAGAATGTAAGTATGACTTCAAAACAACATTTCATCATTTATTTGACTGTGAACAATGTTGTAATTTAACAGTCATTGGCTGATAATATGATTTCCCTATTTAGAATTTTTAAATAATACTTTTTGAAATGACATTATTAAGGAGAAAGTCCAAATGTGCAAATATAAAACCAAATTTACCTCAATAGAAGGTCAATGTCTCAATGTTCTTCTAAAATTATGGAGTGAGTTGCAGGTAGGACCAATTCAGCTAGAAGTGCTGAAAAATCTGCCGATATTTTGAGATAATTGTTATCGGTTGGGTGACAAGCATTGTCAGGCCACATGAAAAAATACAATAGTAAATACTTTAGTGTGGTTTATCCGTATTATAGTAAAGTTCTTAAGATAATCTGTTGCTTTAGTAGGATATAAATAAACAGTACTGTAGTATTGACTAGTGAGCTGACAAACTGCAGTACTTTAGATTTTACTACAATCAAGCCGTGGTGTTTAGTAGTATAATATATCATATAAATTTGATATCATAGACATATGATAACATTTGTTATTGTGACCAAGCAGCATTTTCTTTTGATAAATCTGCTCATATTTTGAAGTAATCATTATCGGTTGGTTTACAAGCATTGTAAACTCACATGAAAGAATACTGTAGTCATTTATAGTAAATACTTAAGTGTATTTAGTGTATTCAAACCATATTATAGTAAAGTCCTTGAATAAATCTGTTGCTTCAGTAGGACATTCATTCATTCATTCTTTTTTTTTTTTTTGGCTTAGTGCCTTTATTAATCTGGGGTCGCCACAGCGGAATAGTCCGCCAACTTATCCAGCGTATGTTTTACGCAGCGGATGCCCTTCCAGCTGCATCCCATCAATGGCAAACATCCATACACACTCATTCACACTCATACACTACTAACAATTTAGTCTACCCAATTCACCTATAGCACATGTTTTTGACATGCACCTAAAGGAAACCTACACGAACACAGGGAGAACATGCAAACTCCACACAGAAATGCCAACTGACCCAGCCTGGGCTCGAACCAGTGACCTTTTTGCTGTGAGGTGATTGTGCTACCCACTGCGCCACCGCGATGCCATTACTTTAGTTTATTTAAACTATAATAAAGTAAATTTCTTAAAATAATCTGTTGTTTTAGTAGGATATAAATAAACAACCCAGAACTGTAGCATTAACTATAGCGAGCAGATAAACTGCAATTAAATATACTTTAGATTTTACTTTTGTAGACTATGATGCATAGTACTATAATATGCCCTATAGATTTTCAATCACAACATACGCTAACATTTGTTATTCTGACCAAGTAGCATTTTCTTTTGATAAATCTGCTCATATTTTGAAATAATTGTTTGCAGTTGGTAGACAAGTCACATGAAAAAATACTATAGTCATTTATATTAAATGCTATATTGTATTTAAACCATTTTTTTTTAGTAAAGACGTTGAATTAATCTGTTGGGGTAATTCTATAAATGCTATGGTAATACCACACCTGTCCTAGGATGTAGACAACACAATACTGTAGTATTAATCATAGTCAACTGATAAACTAATAAATACAGCAGTATACTTTAGATTTTACTACTGTAAACCCTTGTTTGATGTAGTATAATATACCCTATATTTGTATATATTAAATCACAACAAATGAAAACGTTTGTTATTCTGACCAAGTAACATTTCTTTTGATAAAACCGTCAACATTTTGAGACGATCTCTATTGGATGCCTGACTAGATTTTTCAGATTACATACATACTATAGTGTTTTAATAGTTGAATTTGTTGTGGTATTTCTACAATTGCTATGGCAGTGCAACAACTATGGTAATCTAAACAAACCAAAACTATACCGTTTTCCACAACTATTGGATGCATTATACCAAAATCCCATTAAAGTGTGTTCTAGTCTTTGATTATACTAAAATACACAAGTTTACTCTAGTATAATCTAAAGTATACTACAGTATTTATTATAGTTTATCCGCTCGCTGTAGTTAGCACATTATACTTAAGCGTTCATCAACAACATGCTGTAAATACTATAATATGCATTGAAAAACTATAATATTTACTATGAACTAGTTTACTATTTTTTTCAGGAGTAATATTGGAGAGATGGAGTAATATTTACTCCAATATAGTCATATTTTTAGAACTAAACTACAACTTAACACTCAAATTATATTGTAATTATTGTTTATACTAGTTTTATGTGTCATATGAATTGATTGGCAAACTATTTATACTTTAAACTACTTTTAAAATATAAATATGCTAAATTCTTGCACTTTTTAGAATATATTCATATATTTATAATGCATATGCTTTCAGTAATAAGACTGTATAATATAGGGCCAGATATATCAGCATTATATATCATATTACTCTCTGGGGGATCTATAAAAATCGAAAATTTTCTGATATGCAAACATTATGCGGAAAGTAAATTTATTTAAGCAATCTGTGTTTGTTTTTATTACAATAACCTAAAAAAAGACCACAGGAAATCCTGCCTGTTGGCTATGAAAATAGCAGGATATTCCTTTTACTTTCAGAAGAGACTTATAAATCTATGTCTAATCATTAGTTTCATGCCTCAATATTGTTAATTCAGCTTTCTAGTAAAAAATCAAATGTAGATAAATAGATTATTCATGCATTGATCTGAAAATGAAACGATGAAAATAAATGAGATGTTGATGTGAAACCAAATTTTCCCCCTTTTGAAATGGCGTCTTGAAATAACCCTAGTCTGGGATGTTGTTTGCATATGAATTGTTTCAAACCTAAATAGGCTTCTTTCAGATTCCTTTGTTTCCAACTTTTGAATGCACAACTTCTTTTCTCCGACAACTTCCTGCCGACACAAACATGCAGCAATGCTCAGACTTTAATCCAGACTGTTCGAATTATAGTTTATTTCCAGCTCGTCTCTATGCTTTACATGCTTCCGTCTACTGTAATCTTTTCTGCATGGGTCTAAATAAGGGACGCCGTCTTCGTCATGTAGTAAGAAGATCTGGGGAGAAATCGGGCTAAAAAAAGCTCCTCGTGTCTTTGGGCCAGACTGAGCTCATATCCTGAAGGTGTCGATGAGGGGCTTCAGCTGGAAACTATTAAACTCTTTCTGTTTGCAAATGTTTGGTTTATCGTTCTGAGCTATTAAAAAGACTTCTTTAGGTCAGTGCAGGATGTCAGATTAAGAGATGGATTAATGAACATGAGTCATTTTATTAACAAAAGCAGCACAGACTTAAACATTATTACAGTGCAGATAGTGTAGATCTAGTAAAAAACATATTTATTGCATATTGATTCAGTTATTAGGCTGTTTATAATTGGGACAGAGAGTAAGAAATATCTATCAGTAGAAAAATATTATGCACACTTTAAAGTACACATGAAATCAAAACTAAACATTTTGATTTTGTTAGCTCTTGTTGCTAGTTTTGTGGTGAACAGTTAATCAGTGTGAGCCATTAAGACAAAAAATGTCCTTGTAATATAAAACTAAAATCTGAAAATGCACTTCTTGAATGCAAGAGTGTATGGATGTTTACCAGTGTTTGGTTGTAGTTGGAAGGGCATCCGCTGCGTAAAACATATGCTGGATAAGTTGGAGGTTCATTCCGCTGTGGCGACCCCTGATTAATAAAGGGACCAAGCTGAAAAAAGAAAATGAATAAATGAAAAATGCATGTACTGTAACTAGACTAATATGATTATCATTTGTTCTAGAAACTAATTTTAAATACTGCTTACATTCTAAATGTCATATCAACCTCCACCACATGATCAATAAAAAAGGCAGACACACACAAGTGCACTTAAATCTATTAAAAACTCAATTTTAGAAATTTTATCTTAAACTGATCAACGTGTGTAAAAGTGGGAACCTTAAATTAAACATTTCCCCTGAACATTAAGTTAAGTTTATATGCATTCTTGTTTTGTCAAATTTGTTGTAAAAACTATGCAGTAGCCTGTTTTATATAATTTAATGCAATTACATCTGAAATAACTTCAAAATTATGGCCAATTCCCCACTTTTTCAACTGAAAAGTCAATAAACGTCCCACATTACATTACTTTTTTATTATACTTAAATATTTAAATACTTTAAATGTAAACTTACGCATTAACTTGAGCAACTATGTTTTCCCATGCTAATTGTCTCTGTTTCACTGATGCAGTGGTGTTGCTTTTTTAAATATATGGTCATATTTGCTATAACTTTGCATGAGCACATCAAGTTCAGCTGGAGGAAGAAATGCTGATCTCTTTTTGCAGATTTTGACTCGTAAAATCTGTGTTCCATTGATAATGCCTTTTTATAGTTTCAGTTTGCGAGCTTAACTTTGAGTTAGTCTACTCAAAGTTGATTGACCTAACTTAAAATCAAGTTTTAAAATGCATAGGTTTTGGGCCTTTTTCCCTCAATATTAAGTGCAGAAAGTTCAGTCTTGCATCCTTTTCAGACTTTTGCAAGTTTGATATGAAAAACAAACTCTCCAGGACAGTTTTTTTTTGTGTGTGTAAACAGTGTACTGTATAACATAATTCGCATCACCCTGGCTACGTTGTTTTACTTTCTTAAAGTTTAAAATGAAAACATGATATAAGAAACTGCCTATTCTCATTTTAATATTAACCTAACAGACACTTAAAATGTTGAGGCATTGTGTAGCTACATGTTTATATGACCGTCATTCTCGCTGTATACATATTTATAACAAAACGAAGCCTGTAGCATCCTCCTTTTATTTTCTTCGAAAAATATGAAACACACCCTGTCTCCTTTGCTTAATATCACTTTTAATAATCAATTATGTCCATTTTAAAAGTATAAGGTACAATAAGTTTATACAATAAAGGAAATAAATGTAAGCAACCAGTCAAATGTGTAGAACCAGCGAATGTGGGTACATAATATATTAACTTTGCGCTCAACAAGTAATAACTTAGACTGATAAGACCATTAGCTAGAGACAAGATTAATTAAATATCACATTTGACAACTAAAGTGAGATGAAATCCAGCGGAAGATCTTTGGTGAACTTTCCGACCTGTGCTGCTCTTACCCGGGGGGCTGTGCTCAAAGCACCCACTGACTGCTTGGAGCTCAGACGTGCGCATACACTGCAGTGCATACCAGAGTGTGTGTGGTCACGCGATGTGTGTTTTTAGCGGTATAGTGTGGACAGACATCTTTTCAGAAGCGCTAGGTGAAACTCCAGTGGATCGTTTTCATTCTAAAAGGCCGTTTTAAAACTGAAATGTATAATTGTAAACGGGGCCTTAGATTAGCTGATTTAAAAGCCGGTCCTTTTAATAGTCAGTTTAGTCATATTAGTCAACATTAGCTTTTACTATTAGTAACCTGAGCTCTCTTGTATTTGTTGTTGCTTTGGTTTGTTGTAAATGCTGTTTTTGTTTTTTGCTCTGTTGTGTATGAAATGCTAAAGGATGTTGAAGGAAAACTCTAGGAAGTCCTCTAGAGTTAAACGGTAGATCCATTCAGCTGATCTCAAGGCTTACTCACACTATGCTATCCGAACCGTGCCCAGGCCCGTTTCCCTGATTGTTTGAGAAGTGTGAGTGCTCTGAATCTGACTCAGGCACGGTTCACTTGGGCGGCCCTGGCCCGGTTGGAAGAGGTGGGCCTGAGCGCGGTTCACTTGGGCTCAGGCGCGGTGCGCTTGCAGTGTGAGTGCAAGCGTGCCTGAGCCTGAAACTGAAAGCCAGACGTGACTTTTAAGGAACTGTTTTATATGGATTAATGAATCATTCGTACTGTTCAATAAACACAAACTGTCGTAGTTTATTAAAGACGCAAACCCCTCACTGCACGACAGCTGCGCCTTCAGCAAACCTTCTAATTCCTGCAGCACGAGGACTTTATGATTGTTTATAAGCATCAAAGGTGGCTGATGTGTTCGGCGAAATATTAGACTGCGAGTCACCGCATATCAAACGACTTAAACGATATAACTAAAGAAATTTCCACTGTGCAGAGCGAGAGCACTTGCTGAACAGCGCATCATCGATGACGTAAGCGCGCCCAGGCCGAATGTAATGTGAGTGTGGGCCGTCAGGGGAGACGGGAGGGGGGACAAGCGTGCTTTGGCCCGGTTCAAGGCAACTGTACATAGTGTGAGCTTTTAGCATAGCTTAGCATATATCATTGAATCAGATTATTACGCTTCACACTTTCTAGCCATATCAGCTTAGAAAATAGCAGCTTTACATTTTCTGTAATATAAGCAGAGAAACACTTTAAATAGGAAATTGATCAACTCTTTTCTGATAGTTTTGAGTGAGATGCTACTGTTTAATTAGATTCAGTGATCAATGCTAAGCTAAGCTAAAAGTGCTCCCGCTAGACCCAGAAATCGGCTGAATGGATGCAAAAATGGTACATTGAACAAATGATTAATTAAATTTACCACTTTTTTAAGGTAACTGGTTGCCATTTATTCATATGGGCTGAATTTAAATAAATTAAGTTGAACATTACTATGTTTAATTTGTTTGTTTAAATTAAACCTAAATAAATTGTTTGCAACCACTTACCTTAAAAAAAGTTAATCCAATTAATATTTATTTCAGTTTAACTATTTCCTAAAAAAACGCAGTGTTGCTTTAAAGCATGAGCACATGAGCCGGCATGTGTAGCGATGAAGGCTCAGACGCACTGGATCAGACACAGGCTGAGGTGAAAAGAGGAGACGACTTAATCTCATCTAAGCACATCAGATCTGCTCTCTCACCTGTATCAGCCTCAGCACACTCATTCTCAAAACACTCTCTAAGCATTGGAAGATTAGCACTCTTATGTAAGATGACTATCAGATCTGTTTCTGGGTTAAATCAATATGACCATAGATAGGAAAGTTTGTGTGTGTGTGTGCTTTTTTTTAGTACTTGTTTAAATACAGAGGGCAGCAAGGTGGCTTCAGTGGTTAGCATGGTCACCTTACAGAAAGAAGGTTCTGGTTCGAATATTTGCTGGGTCAGTTGGTATTTCTGTGTGGAGTTTGTATATTCTCGCCATGTTGAAGTGAGTTTCTCCGGGTGCTCCAGTTTCCCTCCACTGTCCAAAGACAGGTGCTATAAGTGAACTGGATAAACTAAAGTCACCGTAGTGAACGAGTGTGTGTGTGTGAATGTGAATGTGAGTGTGTATGGGTGTTTCCCAGTACTGGATTGCAGCTAGAAGGGCATCCGTTGCATAAAACATATGTTGGAATAGTTGGTGGTTCATTCCGCTGTAGTGACCCTTGATAAATAAGGGAAGGAGAATGAATTAATTTAAATGTAGTATTACTTCATTTTTAGGCAGGAATGCAGATATAGAGTTCATTTTATATATTTTTTTTACCTAGAGCTTAATTTCTTAATTCTATTTGTATATTGGAAAATGTATAACTGAAAATATATCCGAACTTTAAAGAATTATTGGTAATTTATAGTCATGTGTTAAGCTTAAACTTAATTAGTTTTGTTGTACATATTTATTATTCATTCATTCATTTTCTTTTCAGCTTAAGGCTGATTTATATACAGCCTGCGCGCAGTCGCATACCCCTCGCTGTGGCCGTCGCTGACATGCACCTCTCAAAAAATTTAACTACACGTTGCAACAACGCTTAGCGCAAGCTCTGTGATTGGTTGGCTTTGTAGTACTGACAAATGTGGGCAGGGGTGAGAGCCGCGCGAACCCATTGGAGCGAGTGTTTACAAGTGTTTACAGGCCCGTGAAGCAGCTCTTCACGGGACAGGAGGAAACTGTTGCTTTTTGTTTACCTTATTATTAAAGTTGTTGCATGTCCACCGGTTCCCGCCTCAGAATGAGCGAGTTTCAGCTACTTGTCCATTCAGGTAGCGTTCAGAAAAAACTAAATGCCTGAGAAGAAACTCGACACAGAGGAACAAACACCTACTGCCAGCTAATGTTTCGGAAGTGTTATTGCAGAGCAACACAAACAGCACGCAGAAGTATAAATGCATGACTACTTGCAAGGTATGCGCCGTGGGTCACACCAATCACTCAATGCAGAAGTATAAATCCCTTTATTAATCAGGGGTTTCCACAGAGGAATGACCCGCCAACTTATCCAGCATATGTTTTACGCAGCGGATGCCCTTCCAGCTGCAAACCTTCACTGGGAAACACCCATTTACTCTCATTTGTACACATACACTACGGACAGTTTAGCTTACCCAATCGCCATAGCACATGTCTTTGGGCTTGTGGGGGAAACCGGAGCACCCAGAGGAAACCCACCCGAACACGGGGAGAACATGCAAACTCCACACAGAAATGTCAACTGACCCAGCTGGGACTCGAACCAGCGACCTTCTTGCTGTGAGGCGATCGTGCTACCCACTGAAAAAATGTCAATAATTTATATTCATTAAACACAATAATATATCAAAATGTGGTGTATAGCCCTGAATTTTTTATTCACAATCAATGAATAAAGTAACATTTTACTTTAAATGACAAGATTTTAATTAGAAATTTGGAAGAAAATGTTGTCAAACCTTTTAATAATAAAACAAACATTAACATTTTTCTCAAACCCATACATAATAGCATCTATAAAACTAGAGAAACTTGATTTTCAGGTAGTATCATAATTTGATACCTGTATTGCTAAAAATCTAATTAATTTGAATGCTTCATTTTGTGGAAATTTGGGGGGTACTGGTTGTCCTCAAGTCTAAGCCCACCAAAGTTAAATATCAAATAATCTGTGCCAATAAGTTTACGCAGCTGCTCAAATTTCACTTTAAGTTAGAGTTTGTGTGCTAACCAAGACTAAACGCGTAAAAAGTTGTCAGCTGTGCAGGGTTGAAAACGTGACAGAAGGCTGAATGCAGTGTTTTGCAGCGTGGTGGGTCTGCAGCTGTGCAGAACTCAACTCCTTGACCATGGAGTACTGTTCATACTGCCTCATGTGCTTTACAGGCCTTGTGACTATTTAAAGAAGCAGAAGTGTAAATATTTGAGGTTTCCTAAGCCTGGCCAGTGAAAAACAGTGCTTTTCTAAATGGAACATGCTTTTGATGGAGATATGCAGCTTTATCTGATTTAAAGGGCACCTATGGTGAAAAATCTACTTTTCAAGCTGTTTGGACAGACATTTGTGTAGGTATAGTGTATAGACTGTCATATTGGGGTGATATAAACACACTCAGTGCTTTTTTTTAATTTAACAACATAAAAACGGTGGACCAATTGGAGCGGTTTTGAGATCGACCGCAACTTGACGTAGGACTGCGGTTCCCCCGCCCACCAATATTGATTGACAGGTGTGCATTACCATATCCTCAGTATGTTGTTTCACGTCCTCCATTTTCAGCGTGTGACTCAAATCGATGTCACCAAAGAAACACCCTTGCTTTTTTTTTTAAAGGTAAGGCTCATTGGGCTCAACATTCACCAAGTTATCGCTTTCCTTGCCGCCAGTGTTTGAGTTTTGGTGGGTTTGCATACATGTTTACTTTTCATTGCGTCTTCCTTAAACTTCAGCAGTTTGCATTTCTCCCGGTCACAGAAGCTCCCTGGTTCGCTCACTATTCTGCCGCCTAGGTCGCCTCTATGGACGCGCTGGCCCTGCACAGGACACTTCATATTTCTGCCGCGCCACAGAGCATTATCTGAATAGTTTCATTTTAAATAACATGCGAATGTGCGTGTCTGGTGTCCCGTGTTGTGGCTCTGAGCGGCGCATCTGGTGTATGACGCCCTTTAGTTATAGCCTCAAGCAGGTCGTACACCAGAAGCGCCGCTCGGCAACAAGCAGTGTCGCGCCACGCAGCGGCATGCATTTCTGAATTCTAAACATAAGTTTCTATCAGGGGACACACAGCGGCGCTGCAAGTGTGCGATACTTTCAACTGTCATGTGCGCGCCGTGTTGCAGTGTATTCAGTGTGTGATGCCCTTCAGTCAAAGTTAATTCAGTGTGCTTGGTTATTAGTGTAGGCTACAAGCTCGGAGCTTTAAACTAGCACACAGTTGGCTGTAAAACTATACAAAGACACAAATGATTTTGTACTCTGCTTGGTCTGTGTCCGAGTCGTACATGTACGGCTGAATGCTGGTCCTCTCACTCATGTTGCTTCTCTCTGTCTGCCTGTCTGTAGCCATAGACAAAGCGGGGGAGCTCTTGGCTCCCCGCCCAACTTAACAAGGGGGCGAAGTCAAAACTAATTTTCATGTGAAGCAACACGCCCCTAAAACGACGAACTATGTACACGCCCCCAAAATTACACTTTTTAACACATCATAATAAAAAAATCTGAATTGTGTTTTGAACTGAACCGAAACTGGCACATTCAGAAGAACCATAATATTAATATGAGATCTTAAAAAAGGGGTAAAATAGGTGTCCTTTAAGTTCTGCAGTGTTATTGCACGAGACGGTTCACACTAGGGCCCAATCTTACCCCTTTGCCCTTCCATGTGAAGGGTTTAGAAATCCTCTTTAGCTTGAAGGCACAGGGCTAAGGAAAAGGGCTAGATAGCTCTAGAAACAAAGATTTTCCAGGACCACACTTGAAACTAAGGGATGTGAAAATTTCCTAAAATACACTATCTACAATGGCAACATGGCTGCACACGCCAGTCAGATTGACAAATGAGTATTATTAGAATTTTTACAACAAACAAGCAAATTTTAATACTTTCATAACATCTTTCGTGTTTTACGGTCATGCTTTAAAAAAATTTATTTCTATAATCCATAATTAGGCATGGGACGATAACCGTTTTTAAGGTATACCGTGGTTTGTAAAAGTTAAGGTTTTAAAACCGCCAAAATTTTCTGTAATACCGTTCCTAAGGTATATGTAAGATATTTTATTTACTTTTTTTTTAGTTAGTATCTTCAGCAGAAAGATCCAAAGATGCCGTTTTAAATTGTAAAGAAATCTGTGTTTTTAAAACTAATGAAGAAAACAGAATTCAATGATTAAATTAAATTATTTAGCCTGACATGTTTACTGCTCCAAAAGATTTTAAATCTTACAAAAAATAAAATATATTGTGTTTAAAAGGGGAAAAATGTGTTGCTTTTTACCCAGACATTTAAAAAGAACATATTTTAGAGCACTAATCACAATACAGTGAAACCGTGAAATCGTGATATTTTTATCCAAGGTTCTCATAGCGTCAGAATCTTTTACCGGCCCATGCCTATCCATAATACTAACCTCTGTATAGTAATCCCACAACATACTTTCATATCAGTCACTCGATGACACTCTAATATCCTGTCAGAAAAGTCTAGCGGCTGGGAATTTTTACAGTGTCTGGTATAATGTTAATGTTATTTTCTTGTGTTTACATAGATGAATATGGCCATGGTGTAAATGCACAGTACAGTTATGATCTTATTGCCACATTATATCATTATGATAACATGATATCGTGAAGATAAATACCAGACAATAACGCAACTGGAATAACTACAGCAGTTGCCATCATCAATCTCATATAAAGAGCTCGCGACAACATATGATGACTTGTTCGGGTGTTGTAGTGCTGTCCCATTTCTTAGGGGTCAGTTTTAAAACCCTTCCCCTTCACGCTCTGTTTCAAGGGCCAAGGGTAAGTGGTAGGGGTAAAAAATTGAGTTGGACATAGGGCTGCTTAATCTCTTTCATGCTTTTAAAAACATGAATGCATCAATAAAATGAAGCGCGTCCCATGCTGCAAAAGTCATGATACAGTACATACTCTTACTAATATCATGTGAAACTGAGCTTTGCAGAGGTGCAAATGCGGCTTGTTGAAAAGGGGTCGGGATATGACACAATAATCATTATATCTTGATTAATGTTTATTCATAATCCTTGGAAGCTAAAATCGAAACTGAATTTTGATTAACTGCACATTCCTAGTTCACAAAGAATGCGCTTTTCCTTTCCAATGCGCTACTTTTCTATTGTTATTTGATGTAAACACGTGCTTGATGGACATGTGTGACCATTATTCTCACGTCTTGGATTTTTCAGTTTTTTTAGACGTTGTGTCAAACGCTAAAAGAACTTTACACAGGGACAAGCGCCACATGTTCAGTTTACAGGTGCTCAGTGGCTGTGTCCGGATATCCTTGTGCTTTAAGGCTGATTTATACTTCTGCATCAAGCGCATGCATATGGTCCAGTGCAGCCTTCGCACGATACCCCTCGCTAAGGCTGACAGTGACGCTAATGCACACTTCTCAAAAAAATTTTACTATATGTCACAACGACACGTAGCGCAAACTCTGATTGGTCGGCTTGGTATCGGTAATGAATGTGGGCGAGAGCCACGAGCCCGATGGAGCAAGTGTTTACAAGTGTCGAGTCCCGTAAAGGAGTGGTTACCTTATAATTAAAGTTGTTGCACGTCTGCTGGTTTCTTCGTCTGAATAACCGAGTTTTAGCTACTTGTAAATTAAAGGTGCTGTATGTAAATTTTCGACTCTTCTAAACAATAAAAATACCATAATATGTGTGCAGATATTTAAGAAACATCCCAAGTGAACATACTTATTAATTAGCAAATTATATAAATATTATCAATGTAAACATTAGATGAGCAGGTTTAATTGTAACCGCATGTTCTAACAACACGTTTTGTGACGAGAAACGCAGTGATAAGCAATTTGACTGTTTGCACCAGACGAAACACGACATAAATTTAAATACAGCCTTTCAGAAGCACAGAATGCGCACTTACTCACTAAACGGTAAGGCTTATAATTTATTTAATGTTGTCCCTTTAACATCATTTAAAGTAGATGCTGAATCACTCATATGCGTTTAGATCTAAAGTTCAATTTCAAACAGTTTATTGTATTGTTAAGATCTGCTGCTGCTTTCAGTATATGGCAATATATGTCCTGTAAAATGGCATTCAAACTCACATTGTTAGCATTTAGCACTGAATAAAGCACACAAGGTTTACCTGAGGTGATCACTGTCATAGGTTTCTGTTGTTCAGCTGTGAGGAATAGAAGCTGTTTCTAATATATCAATTTGAGGTGTTGGTTAGAACCAAAACTCCTGGACTCCTGTACTCTATCTCAATCTTGCGGGTTGTACTCAAACCCGCGCTTGCATTTGTTTTGGTCCAGGAGTGCAATACCTAGTTCAACCACTGGGTACATACTGCACCTTTAAGGTAGCATTCAGAAAAAAACAAAACAAGAAACTGAACACAGAGGAACATAACCTACTGCCAGCTAGCTTTTCAGAAGTAATATTGCAGAGCAACACAAACAGCACACAAAAGTATATATCCACAGCTACCTGCAAGACAGGTGCCAATGACTGGACACAGAAGTATAAACCAGCCTAAATGCTGTGTCAAAAATGAGTTGGGTTTGTCTATAATGGACCCAATGCTAGGTCAGAGCAACCCAGCATTTTTTAGTGTGTATTTAATTCATTGATTTGTGCTTGTAAGGGTGATAAAGGTTAGAGTCCAACTTGTGATACTGACTAATTGATGTATTTGACATGTTGTTACTTTTAATCAGGGAAAAAAGTATTTTTTTGTTTTCTGATTGCTGTCAACAGACACAATTAAATCAATCAGATTTATAGATCAAAAGAGAAAAACGTTTTTCTAGCATCAAAATGATAAGTGTAATACAGCTTAATTTTTTTCATACACTAGAATGTGTCCTTTTTTCTAAACCAAAAATTGTGGTCTAAAAAATCTAACATTTTGACAATGAACAAATTATATTATATTTGATGACATATCAAAAGAGGATCACAATGCAGCTCCAAAATACTAATTAGCTGTCATTTTAATGTTTATACTTTGCCATAATCCTTTAAATCACTAGGATTTACCTGTTTGCCACTAAATTACATGTTTAAACAAACGCTTGACTGCAGTTTGTAGGTAAAATTAACATTATGGTGCAGTATGATGGCAACAACTTTTGTTGCTTTTCCCACTAATGATATTTACTGGGACATATTATCAATAAATAAATGATTACTTTGTGCCGTTCTTGGCACAACACAATAAAGAAAACAAATTTAAGGATATCTGGGATTTGTAATCGAATTCATTTGCCTCACATATCCATTTCCATATGGACTTTTCCATCATGGTAAGTTTTTTATTCTGTAGCTCACTTTGTACAGTCTGGTGAAGTACAGTTCTATGTTTCTAGAATTTACTTATTTATTTTTTAACCACATTTACATGGACATCTGTAATCTAGTTATTTGCCTTAATTGACAATAATATAATTAAGGTGTTTACGTGAAGTGCTTTCATGTAAGAGTTTCCTGTATTCTTGGGTGACTTTAACTGCAGTTCGGCAGTTTCACATTTACTCATGAACATTTTATTCATGCCCCTGTGACAAACTGGGGTATTAGATGCAAATAAGGAGTAAGGACTGATGTGAGTGTTATGGAATTTAATAACGCTCGCCAAATGGAAAGAAAAAAACTTCCACATTTCGCTGTGTGTGTGTGTGTGTGTGGATGCGGGCGTGCGTGCGGTCCTTTACTGCCAGCCGCGTGTGTGGATCTAGTCCGAAAACATTAAGTACATGACGGTAATAGTTTGATTGCGGTGTTTACTTCAATAATGCCACTAATATCTGCATACTCCACGTCTTAATTCCATTTCTGTTTAGTTCAGTTAAGATCAGATTAAGGTCATCAAAAATTGCTGTTTGGAGCTTATGTAGGCCTATACAGTTCAAAATTCATGTTAAACTGATTAAACATTTAGTAAACACAAGTACATCTTATTGAACATCATTTATTTTCATCACCAATGATCATAGTAGAACAGTTTGTCAAGCAGTTTCTGATGCATTTTGGAAACAGGAGATGAGCCCCAGGTCTAATGCGCCACCTGGCTTGAGAAACCGGTTCTCAAAGACTTACTTATAGTCATTATTTGGGTAGCACACATATTCTGAATGCCTTCGGCAGAATTCAAATTAGCAGTTTTAATCTAGATTAGAAAAAGTAATCTATGCCCACCTAAAATATGTATATGTATATGTATGTGTGTGTGTGTGTGTGTGTGTGTGTGTGTGTGTGTGTGTGTGTGT
>CAIGQZ010010775.1:4887698-4898862 GCA_903798205.1 Danio tinwini
TGTGTGTGTGTGTGTGTGTGTGTGTGTGTGTGTGTGTGTGTGTGTGTCTCTTTTACATTGAAAGATGATAGATTATTATTAGTCTGTCTATTCGAAGCTTTTTATTTCCTCTGTGTGCAATTTCCTCTTTCTTTCTATACATTTTTCTTTGTAACCAAGTAACGTTTGGCTGATGAAATGAAGAATTAATCATGCACACTTTTAGGAACTAGAGGATATTTTTAACTATTTGCTCATCTTTATTGCATCAGCCATTTGAAACAAGATATGCAAACCTTAATCATATTCAAAGCAAAACAATGTCAGACTAAAACAGATTTCAAGTGCTCAAATCATCACTTGAGAAAAGTCAAATCAAAGTTAGCTGAAATCAGTTTACAAACCAAGCTGCTATGTTGGAAAACTGCTGCATTTTTTCCTGAAACAGCCGAGTGTTCGCTTACACAGAGCAAAGCTTGTCTGCTTTTTCAATCAGCTGTCGTTGGCAAGCTGTTTTTGTTGTTAGAGAATATCAGTGACGTCAGGTTGTAGGCTGATGTTTAGGGATAATTCACCACAGATTGCCTCTGGAATTTCTTTTTTAGATTAGCGGTATTTGATTTATGAGTAAGATGAAATCTGTGCTTACACTGATAAAATTAAAGCTTTTTGATAGGCATCAATGGTTTCAGGAAGAACCTTTAACATCCGTGGAACCTTTTCATTACACAAAAGGTTCTTTGTATTGTCTAGATAATGAAAATATTCTTCACACTTAAAAAAAAAAAAGGTTTTCACTAATGCTGCATTTACACTGCATGGTTCTAGTGACCCAATTCCTTTTTTTTGGCACTTTTTTGGCAATTCCTTTTTCATTTGTACAGCAGTCCCACAACATTCTGACACTCAGTGACACTCCAATACCCTGTCAGAAAAGTCTAGTGGCTGAGATTGAGCCTTTTACAGTGTCTGCTATAATGTTAGTTGTTTTTGGTGTGTTTACATGGATGAATATGGCCACGGTCTGTACAGGTGTTGAAGTGCTATCCCAATTCTTAGGGGTAAATTTTTAACCCCTTTCCCTTCACACTCCTTTTTAAGGGCCAAGGGGAAGGGGTAGGGGTACAAAAATAGAATTGGAATTGGGCCTTAATTTCCTGTCTTGTTTGAGCGATATTTAATGCATTACCTAGAACGTCAGCATTTGTGTACATGACCAATCAAAAATAAAAAAACATATTTCATTTTATTTGCTTTACGTACAGACATTATAATACTTATGAACTGAAAATCACCCCATTCTTAAGAACCCACGAGCTGGAAAGTGCTGAGTGATTCTCCTCCAGGTTGCAGGACTAGGACCTGAACAGCTGTGTTAGGGATTTGCTGTCTGTAAAGGTTTACGCAGGTCAGAAGTCTTGAAGACGAAAACCAAAGCTTAATCTTGCTCCTGAAGTGTCTCTGCAGCCTTATTTTACTACAGAAGTGGCATGGATAAATTTAAAGAAGAACTTTTCTCAGTACTAGATAGCTGAAAATAAGCTGTAGCTGCAACAGTGGCTTTGTTTAAGCAGAGCGCTTCTCAGATATACTAGGAATCAGTTTATGCTACACAGAAATCCTGTGTCATCTTTGTTAATCTTTTGATTTAATAATAATCACAATAATGGACATTTGATAATTAATAGTAATTATTATATATATAGGGCACGATGAAATCTTTTTAAAAAATTTCCACAATTTATTTTATTTATTTATATATGTTCGTATTTTTTTCTGCTGTCTGTTTTAATGGTTCAAATAAACTTTCAACGAAACTTGTAATAAAACAAAATCAGGAAATTTAATGTTACATTTTTATTTTCTCTCGTTGTTGTTCAAATTTAATGGCGGAAAGACATTTCATAATTGTGCTTATTATTATTATTATTATTATTATTATTATGTGAAGTGCATTTTACTGCATTTTTGTTATTTATTTATTGTTTATTTACAATGTTTTATACAATAAATATTTTTTTCAAATTAACCTATAGTGACACAGCTTGTTGTGAAAATGCTTGAGTTTTATTGTGTATTTGAAGTTGATGATTAATATTGACAATATTTTCTCCTCATATCCTGTATACAGAACTTTTTAACTTGCACATTTTGAGACATTCTGAGTTTATTGCTTGTGCAATTGTTTCCAAAAATAAATTCGGCAGTAAGAGAAACAGGCAGTATTAGAGGTCTGTGTGTTTGTAAGGCCTTTCTCTGACATCTCTGTTCTAGAATCAGATTAAAGTTGTAAAGAAATGTGTTGGCAGCTCAGAGTAACAGGTGGAGAGCGGCAGCTGCTGTGGCAGGAGGACAACTTTAAAGCTGACGCCGTTTACACCTCTCGTACTGAATCACACACATGCTGAGATTATTGTTATGGGTCAGTGTTGCTGATAGATGGTTCTTTAATGTTCTGGCCTTTTATTTCCCAAAGGTTGAAATTAATTTTGTGATTTGTTATTCAATTATCATGCATGGTTGAATGTTTGTATTTTTCCAGGTTCTCAATAATAAGTTAAATAACATTGGATAAAAAAAATATTTATTTTTAAAATAAATTATTACAATAAAAATAATCCATATCCCATTTTAAACCCTGTTTTATATATTTGTAATTAAATAATTCATTTATTTATATATTCATGTATTCAAGTATGCATGTATTTATTCATTTGTTTATTCTTTTATTCATTCATTCATCATTCATGTATTTAATCATGTATGTATTAATTTGTTTATTTATTAAAATAAAATAATAATAAATTAATTAAAATATAGTGGTTTGTGCAATCATTTTGCACAATGTTTATATTAATCAACCAGTAATAACACCCATTTACTTGCCCAAAATCAGATAAAAAAAATTATATATTTATATATATAATTCTTACATGCATCAAATGTCATGACACTCTTTTTAATGGCAAGGCACGTGCACAAAACATTCCACTTTTTGTTTTCAACTTGATTAAGTGTGTACATGTCTTCTCCATCAGATCAGAAAAGCTTTATTCAACCCTTGATTTCAAACTAATTGATATTTCAATCAGTTTGAGCATTTGACTTGTGAAAATGTTATAATTTTGTGTTTTAATGATGCTTAAAATGCTTGCTATGAAATAGATATCATTTGAAGTTTATACAAAGAGTTTTATTACGCTCTTTTCTTAATTGTCTTTTTCATCATAGCATCCTATTATTTCAGATGTGGTAGAAGTGACACTTGAATCACAATTACCCTGAAATGCTTGCTAACTGTTGCATATTTTGAACAGTTTTTTTTCTAAAAGAGGTCCAAATATGCTAGTTGAAGAAACCCCCTCTTGAAATTGTCAGGCTTTTGCATTGATGTGCATCGTTGATCCCGGAATGCCTTTCTGTTGGCATTCAATCAGGCCACCAGCACTAATGGAGCTGTTAACATTTATGCCTTGTGCTGCCATGGTTGTGTGTGTGTGTGTGTGTGTGGGGCAGCTCGGTCAGGCTCAAGCATGCCAATGACATCATTCAGATGGGCACACAGCGAGAAAGGAGATGAAGTGTTTGATAAAAAAAGAGTCCTTGGACAGAATTCAGCTAGTTTTGTCTTCAGCCGCTTACATCATCAGTTTGCAGGAAATGCATCTTTGAGTCTTACACAATGAGCCACATGCATAAAACTGGACTGTGGGAACCCTGAAATTTGGCATCCTACATATTCCTGAACATTTTCTATTTTAATTCTGGTGCAAATCTGCATAATGGGTGTAATTCGAAAGTCCTAGATCTCAGAGTAGATGTAACTAGAAAGTTCTTACCTAAAAGTCCTTGGGTTTAATTTCTGCCCCGTATAGTCAACCCAAAATTAATCAGACACCTTCCAAATTTCTTACATAGTCAGTTTAATTGCTATAATTTAGATTTAGATAATTTGCAATAATTATAAGACCAGAAGTTATTTTTAGGTAAACTGTGTCAGAATAAATTAATCAATTCAATATATATTTTGTTGGGCCTCAATAACTATGTTTATTCAACCTACTTTTCTGGATTATAGCATAAAACATGCTTAATGAAAACACCAAGATGTACACATTTTGCATATGTGCAATCTGTTTATTCAATAAGAAAAATGCACATAAACTTTAATGGAAACAAATTATTGAATACATTCCAGCATGAGCATCAAAAAAGGATTTTGTTTAAAGACATCATCTAATTAGAAAAAGTGAGCATGATTGGACCGTATTAATGGACGAACCAAGAGACATTGTAAAACATCTGAAATGTTATTTTGGTCATTCTAAAATCCTTAAGCCAATGTCCGTCATCACAGTGGTTCAGTATTATTAGTGTCTGCGCTCTCAATGAATGTCTCCAAAAGTTCATTTATATACATACATTTATATACATACATGCATACATACATACATGCATACATACATACATGCATACATACATACATACATACATACATACATACATACATACATACATGCATACATACATACATACATACATAAAGTATATATATATATATATATATATATTCAGCATTTTTCCAGGCTCGCTACAGGAGCTTCTTTAATTCCTGTTGGTTTACTGTATGATGAATGTTTTGGTATAAAATCTCACACTTTTTTTTGTATTCTCACTTATCACTCACTATATATATATAGTGTCTGAATAATATTCGGCTTGACTGTATATTCCATAAGATTTATTTAGTTATTTATTTAGCTTTAAACTTAAACTCTGTCCTCCTCCACCCTCCTCTATTCTCCTCCACCCTACAAAACAAGTAATTAGCTTGTAACCACACAGCTAGATCCCGATAGACTTCAAACAGAATTTAAACCTCAATCTCTCCCTGATTATGTTCCCACAGGCATATGGCCAGGTTCACTCCACCCACAGAAAGGTGGCTGCGGACGGGGAGAGCCGAGAGGAGTCGCTCATTCTGGAGTCTGCATCTAAAGAGGCGTACTATGAGCAGAGAGTGCAGGAGCTGCAGTCAGACCTACGACAAACTAAAAACACCCTCACCGGCACCCAGGCGGAGAACGAGCGTCTGGCCACCCTTGCCCTCGAGCTGAGAGAGGTCTGTGAATGGCACCACATAAAATGTATTCAAACAGCAAATGTTGCATGAATGAAAATATGAAAGTGTAAAAAATTATAATACTAATACAACACAAGTAATACAGTACAATACTAATTCTAATACTAATCTAATACAAATAAAACCTAGTGGGTCATTCCTCAAATGAAATTAAGTTAAGCTATGATCTAGGAATGTCAATTTCCACAAATTCCCATCACCCAAAATTGAAAATCACCCATAAAAAAAATCCAAAATTTTTTATTTCCTCACTATTCAATCGCAATTAAGTAGTTTTTCTTTTGTTTTTTTGTCTTTTTGTTTTAACAAAACAAAACAAAACAACAATTGCAGATCACAACCAATAATTTCCTCAACATCACAGTAATATCATCACTGCATAAACTGCAGATCAGGTCAGTTGGCATTTCTGTGTGGAGTTTGCATGTTCTCCCCGTTTTGGCGTGCGTTTCCTCTGGCTGCTTTGGTTTCTTCTGCAGTCCAAAGTCATGCACTATAGGTGAATTAGGTAAACTAAATTAGCCATAGTGTATGAGTGTGTGTGCGAATGCAAGAGTGTATGGGTGTTTCCCAGTATTGGGTTGCAGATGGAAGGGCATCCGCTGCGTAAAACATATGCTGGATTAGTTGGTGGTTAATTCCGCTGTGGCGACCCCTAATAAATATAAGACTAAGCTGAAGGAAAATGAATGAATAATAATAATGAAAGAATACACAAATTAACCAGGGTTTAATTACCAAAGATACTTGAACTCCTGGGGCCTACATATTTAAAGAAAGGAGTCCAGATCTGATAAAAAGTATACATTTTTCCCCTTGACCAGTGGGTAATATATTCCAATGACAAGAGAATAAATATGACTTTATGCCATTTTGATACTGTTGGCGGTTTATCAGATATCCATTCAAGAAATATACTCTTTAAAAGAGAGGATCGATCTTGTATTAAATAAAAGACTTAATATCCTACAGATATGTACCCAATAGGCTTTATTATGCATGCAATTCCAAATACAATGCATAAAATCACCCCAATTAAGTAGTTAATCCTATGACTTTATTTCTTCTGTTGAACACAATACAAGATATTCTGAATAGTAATGTAAACCAGCAGCCATTGAAATCAATAAAAGGAACAAAAAATTGTATAGAAGTCAATAGCAGCTTCGTTCCAACATTCTTCAAAATAGCTTTTTTTTGTGTTCAACAGAAGAAACAAACTCAGATAGGTTTGGAACAAGTGGAGGGTGAGTAAATGATAACAAAATTTTCATTTTCACTTAAAACACAAGCAGCTTCAATTAAAAAAAAAAATGTTTTACTGCGAATAAAAGGTTAGTCGGATTGCCAAAATACGATGATTGATTTGATTATTTAATTCAAACTATTTAATTAATTTTAATGAAATGTAATGACTAGGCCTACACAAATCTGTGTGTGCAGATTTTTAGCCCATCATTATTATTTATTTATTTGTGTAAATTTATTTTACATTTATATTTATTCAGTTTTTAAATAAATTTCAGTAGTATTATTGACTAACAGGGATGGGCAATAATATATTAAAATGTATTTTAAAATAAAATACCAAATATCTCAATTTTAAGTGTATCAAACTAAACTACAAAATACAGCAGCCACAACAAGTATCAAAATAAAATACTGTATTTTGTATTTTGAAAATATTACAAAATACTTTTAAAGAAAGCATGACATTTCTTCTCAAACCTTCCATGAATGGGTATATTCGGTCAATATCTTCACCATTAAACTGATTTAGATTTATTTTAGAGAAAGTTTAAGTCCGCTTATCTGCACCTCGTTCACCTCTATTGTACATGAGGAGGTTATTTCTAAAAAAAATTTACTTGTGTAAGTTTTATTTATAAAACCTTGTTTTTGCTCTTGGATTTTAGTGTAGATTTTGTACAAATTTCATACAGAAAGTCCTGTCTTAAAGATGATCTCTTTAATCACTCTAAAAGCCAATTAATGCAGATAATGTGTTGGAATATAATACTATATAGCAGGGGTTCTCAACCTTCTTCACCTCGAGGCCCACCTCCTTCTCTGAAAGTTTTTTTGAAGGCCCAAACTGGTTGTGTAGCGAAAATGCTCATTTTAAAGCTTGATTTTTAGCAAAACATTTCTTTTGCCTTCTATTATTGTCTTTTTTTAGATCATTTTATTATAAAACAAAACATTATAAATATATAAATAATATTAATAAATATTTTAATATAAAAAAAATTCACAGACAGGTTCAAAGCTCCTGAATTCTTTATTTCAATAATTCTTTAGAACTGTAGAGTATTTGGGCCTTTTCTTTAATAAATGAACCTGACAGGACAACAGGAGATGGCAAAAAACAAAAACAGTTTCTGCTTTGAATTGACTGACTACTATTCATCTATTAATTTACTATTCGTATGCATTAAAAATAAACAAAGAAATGTAAAACACTGGTAAAACACTTAAATCTGTTGAAACGCATCAATCTGAAGCTGGTTTGGTTTGTAGCTGGACATTATTAGAGTTCACTGACAGGAACAGTGAACAGCTGTTCATTACTGAAACACCACCAAGTCGCAGTAGATCCTCCTGTACGGGCGCATGTCTGTTATAAAACGTCCTCGTGGGACATTACTTTGGACAACTATGCGAATATTTTAGTGTTCACACAAAGAGAGCACGCATAGTTTGTGAATCAACTGACTTGTGCGATACAGTACGGGTCGCGGACGTAAGGCACGCGCGAGCTGGTTATTAAAACTTTAATTATCGTTAATGTTACCTTTACATTTTGCGTGATGGTTTCATTTATACAACTGAGAACGTAGGAGTTGACGCGCTGTGGTTGGAAGTTGAAGCCACATGTCTGTATTCAACAGTGAGGCTGTTTTTGCACCAAGTCCGAATTAGCCTATTCAATCACAGAAAACGGGAAATGCCATTACTTTGATCATTTTAATATGTCATATTTAATAATGAATTCTAAAATTTATAGTATAATGTTTAGGTTTATTTTAAGCTATCTTGTGGGCGACGCAGTGGCGCAGTAGGTAGTGCTGTCGCCTCACAGCAAGAAGGTCGCTGGTTCAAGTCTCGGCTGGGTCAGTTGGCGTTTCTATGTGGAGTTTGCATGTTCTCCCTGCATTTGCGTGGGTTTCCTCCGGGTGCTCCGGTTTCCCCCACAGTCCAAAGACATGCTGTACAGGTGAATTCGGTAGGCTAAATTGTCCGTAGTGAATGAGTGTGTATGGATGTTTTCCAGAGATTGGTTGCAGCTGGAAGGGCATCCGCTGCGTAAAACATATGCTGGATAAGTTGGCGGTTCATTCTGCTGTGGCGACCCCGGGTTAATAAAGGGACTAAGCCAAAAAGAAAATGAATGAATGAATTAAGCTATCTTGCGGCCTACCTGCAGGATCGTTGAGACCCACTATATACTTGAGAATCCCTGCTATATAGTATCTCTTGATTGTGAAAATTGCCACCATCTTTTAAAAGTCTTATTTTTCAACATTTTTCAACTAAAATCTTTAATAGTCAATATAAAATAACAATTTCTAAAAAACCACTAAAATCTCAAGTTTTAGTCATTTCCATAAATCATGTTTTTTTGCAATTGTACTCTTCAAAACACAATATCTTATCTAAATTGGATTTTTGACCAGTAGACTGGAATATTATTTAATATTTTGGTCTCATACTGATGAACTATGTTTCCCAGTGATGGGTTGCATCTGGAAGGGCATCTGCTGCGTAAAACATGTGCTGGATAAGTTGCCGGTTCATTCCGCTGTGGCAACCCCAGATTAATAAAGGAACTAAGCTAAAAAGAAAATGAATGAATGAATGAACTGATTAACAATGTCAAAGTTTGTAATTAACTATAAAGAGCACCTGCAGATCAGCTACTGACATTAGAAACAGCCCATTTATTTTTTGTAGGTATCGCTTTACCTACAAAACTTTATATGTGATGTATATGTGACACTTTATATGTGATGCATAACTTCCATCCATACTCCAAGCATTGATGAACTTCTTCAATATTAATCGATTTTCTAGTCTGATCTCAAGCCTTGGCAAATAACTAAGAAAGCACCAATCAAAGGCTACATTTTTATGCTGTCGTCATGTAGACTTCTTACAAAGTATTTAGCAGAATTTTAAAAATACAGGACACTGAAGTATTTCTCTGTAGTGTATGAGTGTGAATGAGTGTATGGATGTTTCCCAGCGATAAGTTGCATCTGGAAGGGCATCCGCTGCGTAAAACATATGTTGGCTAAGTTGGTGGTTCATTCCATTGTGGCGACCCCAGATTAATAAAGGGACTAAGCCAAAAAGAAAATTAATGAATGAACTAAAGTGTTTTGATACAAAATATTAAGCCATTTTTATCAAATCAAATTACTTTTATTGTCACATCATCAGCAGCACGTGTACTATGAAGAGTAAAAAGCTTAGGTGCTGGCTCCAGACAGTGCAAAATACAGACAGTGCAAAATACCCCCCCCCCCCAAAAAAAAAAAAAAAAAAAAAAAAACACCAAGACAATGTACGTACAATTGGCAATGTTGACAGCAATGCGTAGAAGACAATGAATAGGTCAAAGTCAAAGTCAGCTTTATTGTCAATTCAACCACATGTACAGGACATACAGAGAATCGAAATTCCATTACTCTCAGACCCTTAGTGCCTAACATCTAATATTAATACAAAATACAAAAAGGTAGGTGTACACATAGTTGTAGGCAGTATTGTTTTAAGTATGAATTGGTTAAAGTGCAGTGCATGCTACATCTTGATGGTAGAAGTAAGGTGTACGGATAAGTTTATGTGAGGTGTCATGTCTTCATCAGCCTGAACTACTGTCTGTGGGAAGAAACTTTCCTTCAGCTGGTGCGAGACCGAATGCCGCGGAACCATAAACCCTATCAAATAGAAATGACAAAATACTATTGTGCATTTGAAATACATGTATCATAAATACTGCCCATCCCTGTTGACTAATATGAAAATGTTCATATGACTTATTTACAATACAGTTTGTAAAGTCGTATGTTCTGTCTTTTACTAGATATATTATATGAGAGACTTGCTTTGTTTATCAAATAAGTGAATCTAATTGGATTTGCATTGTAAACATTGCATAAAAAGTAAATAAAAAAAGGTATTATTTTCATATCATATATTAGGTTTTTAGTTATGATACTCTTAAAATCATTCTGCATAAATCTGCAGGTTTTTTTTTTACAAAATTCTCTGCAGAAATATGAAAAAAATCTCTGCAGATTCTATCTGGCCCTACTAATGACTAATATACATGTCAATAGTGCTCTCTAGTGTTGCAGATGCTTTGCCAATTTATTCAACGTATAAAACATTAATATCTAACCCTGAACAGTTTGTCCAGAGATGGCACTGGAGAGTGATGCACAGACTTTGCATGTTAATGTCATCCATGCTTAATCAATCATCAATAAGGTGTTTTTATAAGTCAGGCAATAATAATTTGATCCCTGATTAATTATTGACACAACCATTCATTCATGTCTCAATCGCTTTTGCTCTTTCCTCAAGAATAATGAGATTGTGGAGCTCCAGCGCAGTCGTCTGCGTGACGATATCAGAGAGTACAAGATCCGAGAGTCTCGTCTGCTGCAAGACTACACTGAACTGGAGGAG
This sequence comes from Danio tinwini, assembly GCA_903798205.1. Lineage (NCBI taxonomy): Eukaryota > Metazoa > Chordata > Actinopteri > Cypriniformes > Danionidae > Danio > Danio tinwini. The sequence goes on from CAIGQZ010010775.1 coordinate 4,898,518, forward strand.
GAGAACATCAGCCTGCAGAAACAAGTCTCCACCCTTAAACAGGGTCAGGTTAGTAGCCAAAACACTTCATGATCACTTTTTAGTTCATCTGATATTGGGTATGGATATATATATATATATATATTTTTTTTTTTTTTTGATTGTGATTTTCCAAAGTATTGCATTACTTTCTAAACATTTATTATTACCATTTGTTGAGTCTCCCCATACAGTTTAATATAGCACTTGGACCCAGAGACCACTTAGCGTGACGTCAAAAAAAGATTTCGATTTGACCCTACACACAATCTCAATTCAGATTTTCTGATTCAGCCAATTATTAGATTACATTAGATTCAACTTTAT
>CAIGQZ010010775.1:4907821-4922522 GCA_903798205.1 Danio tinwini
TTTCTTTCTTTCTTTCTTTCTTTCTTTCTTTCTTTCTTTCTTTCTTTCTTTCTTTCTTTCTTTCTGTATATATATATATATATATATATATGTGTGTGTGTGTGTGTGTATGTATGTGTGTGTGTGTACAATGCTAATCGAAAGGATAAGAGCTGCTTTTTATAGAACAAACATGATTGATTTTATTTTGTTTTATTTTTGCATTTGTGTCGTTATGGATGTGACACCTCTGCGTTATGGATGTGACAGATGTGAAATTGCCACGTGTGTGACTTTGGTAAATCAAATATAATAGTTTGAAAACATTGACAGATACATTTTTGACTATTTCTAAAGTACTGTAAAATACTTGCTTAAACAAATAACTTAGATACGGTTTCTGTACTTTGGAAATGTAAGAAAACTATTTCATGACAAGGTTGACATTTGCACGGAATTGCTCATATATATTTATTAGGGTGGAGTGAAATGGCAAACACAGGTTGTCAGTGAACACACCCCCAATAGGCTTTTTATTTTACAGTGCGGTGAAAGAGTGTGAGATGTGCAGGTGTCTTCTGTGTTCTTCCCTTGGTTCCCAGTGTGGCGGCCTGATATATATGAGAGCTATTTACTGCAAATGTCACATTCATAACGCTGGAATTGCTCATATATATATATATATATATATATATATATATATATATATAAATATATATAAAAAAACACACACACACACACACACACACACACACACACACACACACACACACACACCGTTGAAGTCAAAATTATTAGCCCCACTTCTTTTTTAAATATTTTCCAAATTATGTTTAACAGAGCAAGGAATTTTTCACAGTATGTCTGATAATATTTTTCTTCTGGAGAAAGTCTTATTTGTTTCATTTTGGCTTGAATAAAAGCAGTTTTAACTTTTTTAAAAACCATTTTAAGGTCAAAATCATTAGCCCCTTTAAGCTATTTTTTTCAATAGTCTACAGAACAAACCAAAGACAAAATCATTCAGTTATTAGTAATGAATTATTAAAACTATTATGTTTAGTAATGTGTTGAAAAAATCTTCTCTCCATTAAGCAAACAAACAAAAAAAAATCCCCCCAAAATCGGGGAAAAAAAAACAGGGGCTAATAATTCAAATAATTCTAATAATTCTGACTTCAACTGTGTATATATATATATATATAAAATATTTATTTAAAGGAACCTTTATATTCCTAATGTAAAATTAAAACCAATAAATTCACAAAAAACAAGTTCGCAAAGCAGGGGTGTCCAAACTTGGTCCTGGAAGGCCAGTGTCCTACAGATAAAAAAATATATAGCTAGAAAAATATATGTAATATGTAGACAATATAGCCTATATTATGTAGCTTAAATGGTCACTGACAGAAATAAAAATGTGAAGTTGTAAAAAAAATGCCTTTACAATTGGTATTTAGTCATGTGTTTTAACTCTAACATTTGTGTAAATTAATCATTATTAAATATTTTAGTTATTTATTGTATTAATTTATTAATTAAGCTGTATTAATGTTAAAGGCTAACTGAAAAAAACGATGAGACCCTTGAATTAAAAAAACAATTCAATCTAACTTCTTAAACAGATGCAAGGAAACAAGGTGATAAAAGACACATTTTCCTGTTCATTTCTTTATGGATCATGGAAATTCATTTTTTTACTCCGTAAAAGTCAGGGAATTTGACATTTCCCTTAGAGTGGAAACCCTGTCATTATGTTTCATTAATGGTTTGATTAATTCTTCTAGATGAAAACAGAACATGAGGAAGTACGAACACGGCTGGAGGGACATGTACGTGACCTCAGTATTCAAGTTTCTCAACTGGAATACAGCAGTCGCACAGATCGTGATAAAGTGGCTAAGCTGGAAAAGGAACTGAAGGAAGTGAGCGCAGTCGCAGGCGAGACCGAAGGAAGTCTCAGCGTCGCCCAGGATGAGCTTGTTGCCTTTAGTGAAGAGCTGGCGAACCTCTACCATCATGTCTGCATGTGCAACAATGAAACTCCCAATCGGGTCATGCTTGATTTTTACAAAGAGGGTAAAGGAAGCAAGACTGAAACTAAAGATCGGCAGTCTACATTGACGCAAACCAATGAAAGTAAGACCCAGACGTCAAGGTCCAACTCAATCCCCGTTGACAGAGAAGATCCTCGTCCTGAGCCAATGGATGTCTACAACCTGGTGGCGATCATTCGGGATCAGATACGGCACTTGCAGAAGGCGGTGGACCGCACCACAGAACTGTCCCGGCAAAGAGTCGCCTCTTTAGAGTTGGCTGCGGTCGCGGATAAAGACCAAGCTGCTTGCATGGAGGAGATTTTGAAGCTCAAGTCCCTGCTGAGCACTAAGCGAGAACAGATTGCCACGCTCAGGACTGTGCTCAAGGCCAACAAGCAGGTGAAAATAAAAAAGATTACCTTGGCATGAATGTAAATGATGCCAGCTCGTTGAGCTGGAGCATTTAAATGGATTGAGAATGAATAACCTTTTCTGAACAGTGGTGTGGTTGCTTTTCTTTCAGACAGCTGAGGTCGCCCTAGCAAACTTGAAGAGCAAATATGAGAATGAAAAGGCCATGGTCACCGAAACCATGATGAAGTTACGAAATGAGCTGAAAGCTCTTAAAGAGGATGCCGCCACGTTCTCCTCTCTCAGGGCAATGTTCGCCACCAGGTATTGTCTCAATATTTCTGTTTGACTCACAATAACAGAGTAACTCCATTGTTATTCTTGATACTTTCCAGAATACTGTTGGCTAACTAGTGTTGTCATGATTACCAGTTTCAAGGTAAAACACTTAGGCATGGGACGATAACCAGTTCCATGGTTTACGGTTAAAAGTGGTTAAAAGTTACGGTTTACGGAAAAGTGTTACGATTTTAAAACGCTAATATTTTCTGTTATACCATTCCTACGGTATATGTAGTTATTTGGGGGGTTTTATGTGTTTTAATGTACTTTATTATGTTTTTTTTAGGGAAACAGTATCTCCAGCAGAAAAAAAAAACTCAACATTAAAATCTACTGGTCCAGCCCATGATTTAGCAAACATTTAAGAAATAAATCACTTATAAACCAAACATTCCAGCATACTAGTCCTGAAGAGTGCAGTGGTTTACTTGATATCCAAAGAAAAGGAAGATATCCAAAGATGGCTTTTCAAGTTGTAAAGAAATCTGTGTTTTTAAAACTAATGAGGGCAGCAGAAGTCAATGATTTATTTTCATTATTTAGCCTTTCCAAAATATTTTTAATGTTTCCTAAAATAAAAAAAATATTGTGTTTAATGGGGTTTTTACCCAGACATTTAAAAAGAACATATTTTTGAGCAGTAATTATAATACCATGAAACCATATTATTTTTATCCAAGGTTATCATACCATCAGAATCTTATACTTATACATCTTATAACTGATGGTTAGTATTATCATTTCAAATTGTCATTATCATTAAAACCAGGATTGATTATCATGATTTTGATTATTCATGGTAAATCCTGCAACAAAACTAATTGCGAAAAGCTGCAATGTAAATGCATTGTTATAGATACATTATTATTATTATTACATATTTATATAGACAATTAATAAATATATATTTATATATACAGTTAACATATGTGGCATTCCTTTCATTTAAAGTGTGTGCTGCATATTATTGAGAATACTGAGCTGTAGCTTAAATCTACAAATATAAATCGCAAATCAAACCAGAATATTATTTAATAAAATTACAATTAAATATTAAGATGAAATCGCACAACCCGTTTTTCTTTTATAAAGCAGCTTTATGCATTTTTTGTGACGTATATGTGGATCTCTTGGGGTTTTCCAAGTGGTTAAAAAAAAAAAAAAAAGATTTATTGAATAAGTAAAACAACTGAAATGTTCAGATGCGAAAACCTCTAAATATGTCTGATTTTTTTTTCTTCTAAAATGAGCATTTTTATCAGGCTCTTGTGTGTATCTTCAGCCATTTGACTTTTATGGCAAAGAATAAGTTGTTTTCATGGTCTTTAAAGTGGAATAACTCAACATACTAAACATAGGAGGCTAAGAAAAATGCAAATTTTTGACATTTCAGACGGCACTTACAGGTTTTTGCATCTGAACTCTTCAAATGTACTTATTAAAAAAAACAATGCATATGACAAACAAATAAAAAAATACAAAAATAACTTATCATACACCCAGCGCAAGGCGCAACGCAATTGTTGTTTGCTAGTTTCAGCTGGATGCAAGTGTCGTTTTGATGTTTTTTACCACGCTGTTTAAAAAACAAATGCATTTGCGCTCATGTGCGCCCATAGGCATTCTGGTCTAAAAAAGGAGGTGTGTAAGGCGCATTGCTGGTGCGTTGCTATTTTGAGGAATTAAAATAGACTGCACAATAGACCAGCTGAGAGGAGGTCTAAAGTCCAGCAGAGAGCGCATTAGTTGTGCGCCTCACTTAAACATTGCTTAATACACACAGGATGTACAGCAATACGCTAATATCTTTACAAATGAAAAAGAATTAAAGGAATAAAATGTTACAAAAATTATTACTTTACATAATTACATATTACTTTTCATCTCGGGGGGCTTTCTCAGTTTATTCATGACATTTTGCTTTTGTATAATGTTATTATTAGTAGTAGTATTATTTATTATATGCATATTTATATTTGTTTTATTAAAAACAAGCTTAGATTTGCCCACCTGTCAGGTTTTGGACCATATGGGCCATAGCATGTGTATTTGGAAATAGCTCCGTTTTTTGACCACACTTCCTTATTTTTGTTTATTTATTTGTTTGCTGGAAATTAGAACTGAATTTAGAAATAGTTTTGCACTTAACAAACAAAATTAATTATGCAGGCTAATGAATGTCTGTGCGTACAACACGTTTATCCACAGAAGAGAGTGAAAGTAAAGAATAAGGAGGCTCATTCTTACACTGCAGATGTTTAACTGTTTTCTCGCTAGTGAAGCGCTCAGTTATTCCACTTACAAAGTCTGCAATGTAAATAGCAAATGCGCTATGGCGCGACGCAACTGACTCTAAAAGGAAATGGGAGATGAGACTCTGATTGGTTTATTCTCACAATACACCTATAACTCATTAAGAGAACAAGCTCAACCCTGTTAGACCATGCGCCGTGGTGCAAAGCAGATTTTTCCATCCTTGAAATAGCAAAAGTGGATTCTGATCCCTTAATGCTTTTGCGCCCTTCGCTTTGGACTTTGCGCCTATATCGTTAAAATAGGACCCTCAGTGTGTTTGACATTTATTTTTGAACATTTTCAGGTCATTTAAAAAAACAAAAACGTGATAATATTGCTAACTGTGTTCATTTTAATCACTATAACTGTGCAATATTCATACAGTTAAATCTCTAACCCTAACATTATTCAGGAGAATGTGTTTTATCGCCCTCTCCCTCTTTCTTCTTCAGGTGTGATGAGTATGTGACACAGTTGGATGACATGCAGAGGCAGCTGGCTGCTGCAGAAGATGAGAAGAAGACTCTCAACTCTCTCTTGCGAATGGCCATCCAACAGAAACTGGCGCTCACGCAGAGACTGGAGGATTTGGAGTTCGACAACGAGCAGTCCCGCAGAGGATCTGGTGCTGGGCCTGGTGGCCGTGGGAAGGCTCCGTCTGGACGAGGCCGAGGACCCTTATCGTTTTCCAGCCCCCATGTAAGTCCTAGACTTCCCTGTAAGAACCGACCGCAACCACACGGCCTCATTGGAAGTCCTGCGGTTTTCTGCAGTGAGAAGTATAAGATTCTGTGTGACACTGGATCTGATTAACACCCTTGTGTATCTGTCATCACTAACTCGCATTCATTTCACTGCTTGTGTGCTTGAGAGAAAGCTACGCTAGCATGTCAGCGTTTGTGCTAACAATTCTGTTGGCTTCATTAGTGCTTGTCTAATGTAGCAGATGTGCTCTTGTTATACTTTACTTTTCATGTTCCTCTCCATCTCGCAAACATCAGTGTCTATGAAGCTTTCATAGTATACACAGTTGAGACTGGCAGGTTCAGAAACACTGATTGAGGTAAAGTTGGTTTTATATTCACATTTTTGGACTTTCTCCTTAGTAATTCCAGAAAAGTATTCTAAATGCTAAAATCATATTAGCAGCCACTGGCTACGTTTACATAGACATCAGTCATCAAATGAATTTTAATCTGAATAAGGCAATAGTATGATTAAGGTGTTTACATGAGTTGCTTTTTGAATGTATCTTTCATGATCCTGTTTTACGTGTTATAGCACATAATTCGATTAACGTCATTGCGTCACCACGCGATCCACATTTCCTACGGAGTTTCATGTGTTTCATTTTTAATTTGTAGACTGTAGTTTGGCACTTTCACTTTCATTTCACATTTCATTCATGCCCCCCTGTGATAAACAAGATATTGGATGCGAGTATGAACTGCTGGAAGAGTGTTGTTTTAATGGAATTTCATACCGCATTTCGCAGTATATGTGTATGTTAGGGGTGGCAAAATTAATCGTTTCTTCGGTGCACCGCGATGCAGACGCGGACAATTCGGTATCGGTTTAGTAATAATCATAACTGGTTATTATGTACTGACGTCATTTATCTCACATGCGCTATGTCGCCGTAGCATACGATGGCAAGGGAGGCGAGCCGCGAGTATTTACAACGCTCTATGTAAAAACTCAGAAACTGTGCACAATTTCACTGCGTGTGTGTTTGCTGAACACTGTTTCACTGACACTTACAGCAAAAGCCCCTATTTCATGGCGATTAAGAGAATGAACGTAATCTCCATTTCTCTTTCTTTCTCTCTCTCTCACTGTGGCCCATGAGTGCATCTGTGAAGAGCGCTAGCGTGTAAGAGCCCTTTCTGTTGAACGCATGACCAATCAAAGTGGTGTAAGAGGGAACTTGGTAGACAAGGCTCAGAAAGCGAGTGGGATATTTATATTTGTTTATTTGCTATAAATGCTCGTGTTGTTTAAAGGTACAATTTATATATCTGACTGTTTGTATTAAAGGACAAAATTGTTTTACAAATAGTTTAAATATATTTGTACATTTTAATACAAGAATTGCTGTGCTGTGAAGAAAATATAAAACTGTGTATGGAAAGAATCGTCAATGCACTGTGCTGCACGAGATATCGAATTGAACCGAATCGATGGCATGATAATCGTAACCGAACCGTGAGACCAGTGTAGGTTCACACCTCTAGTGTATGTGATCCTTTACTGACTTGATAGATGCAGGGAATAGTGTCAAACAGCCATGTGTGTGTGGACTATCCTGACGCAAAATGCAGAAAGTCCTACACGATGGTAATAGTTTGATTGCGGTGTTTACATGTCTGTACTGCGCTTCAATGATAAAACTAAATTCGGCATACTTCACATGTCTTAATCCGATTTCTGTTTAGTTTGATTTTTTATTATTAATCAGATTAAATTCAAATGAAAAAATCTCGGTTTACATGGTAGACTCAGATCAGAGTCTGGTCTTAATCGTATTAAAATTGGATTATTGGTGTCCATGTAAACTTACTCAATGACTCTCAAAGTACAACATTGTTCACAGTTAATTAAATAGTGTACAGTTAAAGGAATATTCAGCATTAAATAGCATCAGAGTATACAAAAATAAAAGCATATACATCATTAATGTCATTAAAACAGAAATCAAATAACAGCTTATGAGTGGTCAGTGTGATAACAATGGGTATTAAATAGACACAGGGTTCATAAAGGGTCCAAAAGAATATTCCAGGTTTCTAACTATATATGCTTTGTTTCTTAAACTGTATGTTAAATAATCCAAATGCAGTGTGTCATTTATAATATTTTTAAATAATTCAAATGTTGGAGGGTGTTCCTTTCCCCTGTTTAACACAATACATTTCCTAGATACATAAGAACTCACCTTTTAGTAAATAAAGGGTCTGAGTAAATGACACTTCATTCAAGTCCACCCCAAAAAGATACATTAAAGGAGTCTTGTCATATTTCTTTCCCAGGACCATTCAGAAAAGTTATATACAGTATTCCAAAGCTCATTCATGTTGTTTTTGAAGTCATACTTGCATGTAATTTCACCCCAAATATTCAAAGTACCATGGTAAACAATATAGGGAGAGTGTCACAAGCTGTCACTGAACGAATGTGCGAATATAAAACCAACGCTACCTTAGTCACATACTGTAATCTACTGTAACTCACTCCTGCAGCATTTTAGATTTTGAACTATATACAACAAAGCCCGGCATCCACCCAAAAGAAAGTTAAAATATAATAAAAACAGCAGTAGTGCAATAATACATACAAAATCAGGATCGAAACATGTCTTTCTCACATTTGACCAAAATTGTGCAACACTTCTCTTGACTGTCCCCGAGAATGCAGACAATTGAAGTATATTTTAGCTTTAGGATCTACTAGAGCTGTTGAGTCCAAACCTGTTCCCCAAGGTACACTGTCCTGAGTTTAGCTAACCCTAAACACACCTAAACCAGCTAATCAGGGTCTTCAGACTCACTAGAAACATCCAGGCAAAACATTTGCAGGACATTGGCCCTCCAGAAGCAGGACTCAAGATTACTACAAGGCTTATCAGTTAAAATCATAAGCATTATCATTAAAAAGAAACATCATTCTTGTAGTTTTGTGAAAGTTTTATAATGAGCTACCTTCAATATTTTTGTACTGAAATAGGTCCTTTCTTGCAACATTTAGTATTAATGTGTACCAGTACTTAAGACATTTTTATGTACTGTATTATATCCAAACTTACACTATGCATTGATTTCCTGGATGCCTACATTGTGTCCAGCACTGCAAAAAAGATTTTCTTACTTAGAGTTTTTGTCTTGTTTCTAGTCTGAATATTTAAGCATCCTTAAATCTAAAAAAGCATCTTTTAAACAAGTAAACGATATGATAATATTTTGTTTACAGACATAATTATCTGCCAGTGAGATAAGTAAAATATTCTTATTTCAAACAAAAAACAAGATTATTTTGTTTACCCCAATGGCAGATTATTTAGCTTGTTTAAAGAAAATACTCACTTAATTTTGACTGAAAACAAAACTATATTGTTTAATTGTCTAGGACGGGGGTGTCTAAACTCGGTCTTGGAGGGCTGGCGTCCTGCATAGTTTAGCTCCAACTGCCTTCAACACACCTGCCTGGAAGTTTCTAGTATACCTAGAAAGAGCTTAATTAACTGGTTCAGGTGTGCTGAATTGGGGTTGGAACTAAAATATGCAGGACACCGGCCCTCCAGGACCGAGTTTGGACAGCCCTGGTCTAGGAAGTGCTTCTTGGTTTAGAAATTTTTAGATATTTGGACTAGAAACAAGGTAAAAACTCATTGTACCAAAATCATTGGCACATGGTTTAATGTAAACTGCAGTGCATTAGTTCCACTTCCAAGTTCTTTGAACAAGCAGAAATTACAATTAGGTTGGGTTGGAACTAAACTCTGTAGGAATGTAGATATCTGTGATCAAGGATTGAGGAAACTATTAAGCAAAATGTCTAAACACTTTCTGTCTTCATCCAAATCGTCTGAACGTCTGACCCAAATATGTCTGTCAAATGACTGTCATTGAGTAAAACCCAGTTTCACAAAGCTAGTCTGATTATCTCTGTGTCAGTGAGAATAAATCTGTGTAATCCCAACAGAGACGCACCTTGCTGAGCCTGTCAGGAGATTTGCAATCCAGGTTGCAGTCCTAAAGGGCATAAATGATGCTATGGATTATTTTTTGGTAAAAAAATGAAAGAAATAGGGCTGCACAAAATATCGTTTCAGCATCAATATCACATCGCAGCATATGCAATGTTAAAATTGTACCAATTGCAACTTTAATAATCATTAATTTTATTAAATTATTTACAAGACAAAGACTGCGCAGTCTGAGTTTGCATTTGATTATTCAATTACTCTACCTGAATACTGTTAAACTGAATACTGTACTTGGAAAACAATAAACTTGTATATTTTTCTTTATTGTATTTTTCTATGCTTGTAGATCGTTCATTATCATTTATGCAATCTAAAATGATACGTTCTTTCCAATTAGAAATATTTAAAGTCATTTGGTGAAATTGTATTCATATCTCAATATATACAGCAGGGAAAATAAGTATTGAACATGTCAGCATTTTTCTCAGAAAACATATTTCTAAAGGTACCGCTGGCTTTAAATTTTCCCCGGATGTTAACAACCAAAGAAATCCATATATGCAAGGAAAAACAAGTCTAATTAGTTTACAAATTAAGTTATGTGTAATGAAATGAAATGACACTGGAACAAAGTATTGAACACATGAAGAAAGAGAGGTGTAGAAAGGCAGTGAAAGCCCAGACAGCAGCTGAAATCTCTTAGTAGTTCTTCAGCAACTCTCTGCCCTTCGTCATTGTAAATGAATATTAGCTGTTATAGTCTAACATCCACATTAGCAAGATGATAAAGATGAAGCCAGGGTGGACATTTCAGCAAGACAATGCAGAGGAAACTCTCAAATGCTTTCAGAGAAAGAAAATCAAGCTGTAGAATGACCCAGCCAATCACCTGACCTGAATCCAATAGAAAATACTAAATAAAGATCAGATTTGATAGACGCAACCCACAGAACCATCAAGATTTTTACACTCTGTTGAAGTCTGTGAAAAAACTCACACCTGAGCAATGCATGTGGCTTCATTCTCCATATGAGGCGTCTTTAAGCTGCCATCACCAAAAAAAAAGCCTTTTAAATAAAGTATTAAACACGTTTCAGTAGTTCAGATCTTTCTCCTTATTATACACAACTCATTTATCAGATTTTTTCTGTTTTGTTTTATTTTTCTGTTTGTATTTTTTGGGGTTTTTACCAAAATCTGGTTCAATTTCCACGTCAACAGCTCCTTTAGAAATATTATTCCCAGGAAAAAACATGACATGTTCTGTACTTATTTTCTCAGCAGTATAACGCAGAATAACGAAATATCTCAATGTTCGATTTGTCTGATATCGTGCAACCCTAAATAGAAGAGATTTGTATCATTTGTTTGCACAGTAGAACATCTTTTCCATGATTGTTTTGAGAACTTGTCTTCAATGTTTTGTTTTTCCTTTCATGTATGTTTTTTGTCTAAGCATTCAGACAGCATAACACACATAGTCCATGTTGTCTTCACAATAGTGACTCTCTGTATTGTGCATGATCTGTTTCTCTTGGTTAACAATTTGTATCAGTTTCTTTGGCATGTTGCATGTGAGTCCTCTGCTTCTCGCAGTCCATTGCACCGGATGGACTGAGTCTTCCATGTTTTGGCTGTGTACTAATGAGTCTAACCTGTGTCATTGTTGACGGTAACATTCTCATGCGATCGGCTTTAATCATTTAAGATACATTTTTGGATGCATTAATTCTGATGATTGTCTGTTTCTCAATTTTGCAGTAATTTTATTAGCTCTGGAGATTATCCGCAAATGCTTACTCCACATGCTATACGTCCAGAATACACATTTTCCCTGGATGTGGCTGCAAGGAAAACACAGGCTCACATCTACAGCCAGATAGTTAATGTACTCTTTTATTCTGACTGTTACTGTGGTATTTTATTTCTGCTTTGTTTTTGTGTAACCGTGCACTTTCGGTGCATTAGTTAATTTGATGTAACAGATGCACATTTCAGTATACTTGGCACATTTTTGTTTTGTTCTTTCAAATTTTACGTATTTAACTGAAAAAAATAATAATATAAGGACTATTGTTTGTTTGTTGTATTTTAATGCCAGCCTATTCCAGGGAGAACGATTATGTTAAGTAGGCCTATATCTGTGTGTCTTATTCTTGCTCAATAGTCAAACATTTCTAAAGGCTGATTTATACTTTCGCCTGGCGCCGCATCATGAACCTTTGCTGACTGTGTGCGCACCTCGTGAAACGGACAAGGCTTTTATACTTGACGCGTTCGCCATTGAGATGTTCTTTAAAACGACAGGGGGAGGATAAAAGAAATTGACCGTAGGAAGTAGGAAGTTTCTGGAACTACGTCATTAATATTATTCAAGATTTTGAAACTAATTATTTTTATGAATTATTTCTAATTATTTTTATCTTTATAAAGATTTTTATAATCATTTAAGATTTCTTTAAAATCAAACTTTGATGCATCACTTGCTTTTGTTTATATTTTGGACAGTTCTACCTATTGAAGTTTAAGATATTAATGTCAACAGAACATGGGTTGCTCTACAAATTTACATATAATTATTTTTTTAATTATGGCTTTTTATTAATACAATTACAAAAAAATACTCATGTTTTTTTTTTTTTTTTGATTTAGCTAGTTTCTGTCCTACACTCTTAGAAATAAAGGTACGTTAGCTGTCACTGGGGTGGTACCTTTTAAAAGGTACACTTTTAGGTACAAATTTGTACCTTTTGAAAAGGTACCACCCCAGTGACAGCTCGCGTACCTTTATTTTTGGGAGTATACTTGTATGCTAAAAAGGCAATAATGGTCTAACATTGTGGACCATTATCATCAGTAAATGCCAGAAAAACAGGGCATCAGTATATTGTAAACTGATCAAATAGTCCTTTTCAGTTATCAAAGAAATAATTTGTTCCTTATAGTTTTGTAACTAATAAATTGTTTTAAATTCAAAATGAATCGTGAAAAAAATATATATATATATATTTCTGTATTATAACCACATGGGTCCCCACTTTTGCCATTGCATCTCTTTTTGTCTTTAACAAACGTATCCCTCAGGTTTTTCATCGGCTGTTGCAATTTCTAGCCAGGAATTATTGGTTATCTAGTTATCCCTATGATCACGTATGGACGGATCATAAAGATATCTGTACAGGCGTACCTGTTTCAGACTAAATCTCTCCAAAGTGATTCATAATCAACTCAAATTAAATGCGGCGCCACGCAAACTGTTTGCTTGAGTTTCTAAAAATTTTGTGCACTCCGACAGCCGAAATCATGTCATTGTGCACTCAAGCGAATTAGCGGACTCGTGGAGTAAAAATCAGCCTTTACTGAACATTATCTTGCTATAGACTTGCTCCTGATAACAATTTTGGAGTCAATTTTCATAAGAGGTCATGGATGTGTTCAATTCAAGACGTTTATGAAGCAAACAAACAAATCAATTCCAAATTGGAATAAGTTTCTCTTTTCTTTTTGCCAAATAATGCATTACGGTCAGCATTTTGTATTTTATGATGCAATACATATTTGTTTCTGATTATCTGTTTTTATATAACCCTCTCCTAAAACCTCCTGTGCCTTTTTTTTTTTTTGCAGCTTTTGTTTTTTGGTTATTCATGAACAGTTATAAGAGCCATAGTCTTTTCAGTCAGATCTAGCCTGTTTGGCCCATCTATTTTGTGCAGTAATTAAAGGTCTCATGAAATTAAAATAAAGTTTTTTAGATGTTAGTATCAGTATTGTTTGTTTTTAGGATATCTATCAGCTAGTGTGCACAAACAGTGACAAAATTCACGTTTAGAAGATAGTAAACCGATACAAACATGTAAAGCTTGCAGTTTCTCACTTCCACCTAAATAAATCAATGTCTTTTTTCTCATCACATATTCATACTTCAGTTTTTCATCAAATCTTCTGACCAATCAAATGCTCTCTAGTATCTGACATGCCCCGCCCCCTTCAAGACGCTTCACATTTGATGCGCTTGAGCTCAACCACTTGCCAGAGGTGTGATAAAGCAAAACGCTATTGGCTGTTTTTAAAAAAAAGGGAGGGACTACACTATGTCCCACCCTTTCTTCGTGTTTTGGCTGAGATCACGTCAAACAGAATAAAAATGCATTTTAAAGCACTTCATGGGACCTTTAAACACTGCTTTTGAAAGTCTTGTTTAGGGGATGTTTAATGTTAGTAAGAACTAGGCTTGTTATAAAAATCATACATTCCTTCGAGGAAGTAATGATTTGTGATGACGGTCATGATGGTTGACATTGTTAATCATTATTTCCCTATGTATAACTTTGCTAATTATTTTGAATTTCAGCAAGCAGTAAACTTTGCCTCCGAACATTTGTGCCATTTCAAATTTAAGACAGCAACGTTTTAAATGACCCTTTATTTTTCTCCTCTCAATCTTTTGACCACAAATTAAGTGCATTTTTTTACTGGAGTGCACGCGATAGTTTTCTATTTGCTGAAAACCATACCTTTATGTGATATTTTGACTTTGTTTTTACACGTTTGTATGGAATGACCTCACTTGTATGTTTTGTATTTATTCATAACATGGCTTATTGTTTCAGTATTAATGACTAGGTTTATAAGCATTATAACTGGCACTTGTGCTGCCTCTTTTTTGCATTTCTACTTGAAAGCTCACAGGTACAGTGCAAGCTATACTGCCTTACCTGTGTTTGTTCAGTTGTTTTTTGTTTTTTTTTACAGTGCTGATGTCAGTGTTGTGCTATTTTTCTAAATCTGTGTTCTGTAGTTCATCACGAGGAACACATTTATAGACTCATGTCTGTCCTAACATTTTTTTTTCTTTTGACAAAAAAGCAAAAACAAAATAAACTAATATAAAATAAGTTTTGAGTCATGTTGTTTTTTCAATTTGTGTATTGGTGCTCAAATATAGCCTGGCAACTTGCGGATCATATCTATGGTAAAAATTATATATATA
>CAIGQZ010010775.1:4922922-5017857 GCA_903798205.1 Danio tinwini
AACATCTGAGGTGAAGTGCTTCAAAACCAGTCCGCTATGCTTCAGAAAATTAAACATGTTAGATTTTCTGCGATGATGTGGTGAGGCATCGCAGGCATGGTATCGGTTGTCGTGCACTATGCCACTTTACACGAGAAGAAACTATTTAATCTTGTGTCACGATGTCCTTTTGTCGTTTACGACTCCCCATGACACTCTACGTCAAGGAAATCGTGCCAAAATTGTGTGATCTGACTTTATAACTAGCCAGTTGAGTGAGCACACTTTCTCTCTGCTCAATCAGAATTGCGCAACTGAACTACGCCCACAATAAAAAAAGCAAAACAAACAGGAAAGTGCTGACAAGTGGGATTATGGCGTCGGCTGCTTCAGAAGCATTAATAGACGAATTAATATCAAAGAAAAATAGCATTTGTAATATCGGAATATTTTGGTTTCAAAGTCACAGACCGAACAAAAGCAGGTAATTTTTAAGAGCTGTCACAGAATTGTTTCCACGACTTACAGATTATTGAGCTGAAGTTTGAATTAAATTAAAATCAGCTTGAAGCTTGAATTAAATCGTAAATCAAATCGCGATCGCTATATCTGTCAAAAAATAAATAAATCACAAATAGCTATTTTCCTCAAATTGCACAGCCCTAATATGAATATAATTTCACAAGATTACTTAAGTAACTCTATTTGGAAAGAATTCACCAATTACATTGATTGGGAGTTTGACTTTGACTTTGGGATACTGTAGTTGAGCACATGTGCATAAACTATACAAAATGACCCCAAAATGCATAAAATCAACAAACTAAAGCACAGATGAACAGTATTGAGGTACAGAAATTCAGTGATAAAATGTAAAATAACAAAGCATGTAGTCTTCGTTGTATAAATAGACACAATCATTCTTTCTTAAAGTCTCAAACGTTATAATTTCTTGTGCCCAAATGGTTTAAATCCCTCTAACCTTAGCCACGAGCCTTGAAAACATCAAAATAAAAATCTTTCACACTATTATATTAGGGTTAAACTTTGCAATTAAATCATGTGCTCTGAACTTTAGTTCCTGGTTAATCATAATCCCAACTTGACATTGCAGATCCTGCTTTGCGCCTATTGCAGATTCGCACATTGCAATATCGATGCAGAAGTGATATATTGTGCAGCCCTATTTACTAGTGTTATTTCTTAGTCAAAATAGACCTGAATGCATTTTTATTAGCGTAAAAAAGTAAAAGGGAAATGTTGCTTCTGACCTGCATGACACAATATTTCTTTGTAAATGACAGAGAGTTTCTCTGAGCAACTGCGAATAGACAGCCGGTTCCTGAAATCAGACCGTCGTCTGGACACAGAACTGGTGGATAAACTGATCCTGCAGCTCAACAGAATCTACCCACAGATCCTGACTGACAAAGAGGCCTCCAAAGTAAAAATCACACCCTCAACAATACACATACAGTTGAAGTCAGAATTATTAGCCCTCCTGGATTGTTAGCCCCCTGTTTACTTTTTCCCCATTTTCTTTTTAACGGTAAGAAGTTGTTTTTTCAACACATTTCTAAACATAATAATTTTTTTAACTCATGTCTAGGGCCAGACGGAATCTGCGGACGGTTTTTGCTATTTCTGCTGAGAATTTTGGTAAAAATCTGCAGATTTCTGCGAAATTATTTTGGGAGTCTCATAACTAAAACCTCAATATGTTAAATAAAAAATAATATCTTTTTAACTTGTATTTAATGTTTAAAATGCAAATCCAATTAGATTAACTGTAAATGGTTAACTTTAAGTAAATAAACAGAATTAATGATGGGCTAAAAATCTGCGGAAAATCTGCGGAATTCTGCGCGCGCAGATTCCGTGTGGGCCTACTCATGTCTAATAACTGATTTATTTTATCTTTGCCATGAAGACAGTAAATAATATTTTTTAAGATACTAGTTTTCAGCTTAAAGTGACATTTAAAGGCTTAACTAGGTTAATTAGGCAAGTTAGGGTAATTAGGCAAATCATTGCATAATGATGATTTGTTTTGTAGACAGTCGAAAAAAATTGCTTAAAGGGGCTAATAATATTAACCTTAAAATGGTTTAAAAAAATTTTTAACTGCTTTTATTCTAGCCGAAATAAAACAAATAAGACTTTCTCCAGAAGAAAAAATATTATAGGAAATACTGTAAAAAAATTCCTTGCTCTGTTAAACATCATTTGGGAAATATTAAAAAAGTTCACAGCAGGGCGAATAATTTTGAGATCAATTCTACGCTGTCCAGTCGCAAAGCTCTTTTTCCAGTGATGATTTTTCCAAACATTAGTACCGGGATCTGGATGTTCCCACCTGTATCCGTCTGGCGGAGCTGCTGTCTCGTCTGCAGGAGAAAGGAGAAGAGGCCTGTCGAGAGTTTTATAGAGCGCTGCACCTCCACGTGGAGGACGTTTACTTCAGTTTACCCACACGCCTTCGACTCAGAGGTCAGTTTACACTCAAAACCACCCGAATCAAACACTCTTTTGAGGAGATTCCTTTAACTTAGCTGTGCAGCATGTCATTTTAAATAACTATTATTATTTTTTTATCCCCCTTTTTTTCCTTTGAGCACAAATTAAGTGCAATTGTGTGGTGTTTCTGCATGCAATAGTTTTATACCTTTACGTGATATGTGGAGTTTATTTTTATACGTTTGTATGGAATGACCTCGCTGGTATGTTGGTATTTATTCATAACCATGGTAAGTGTTTATGGCTGTTATTAAGATTTATTTGAAAGTGCTTTTATAAAAGGCTTCAATCATGCCATAAAAGAATAATTGAGGTAATTGTGTCTGTTTTTATGTTGCAGTTCTGAGTTTATATTTGACATTTTTGACTTTATATAGAAATTTTGATTTCTATTATATTTAAATAGAATTATATGATATAAAGTCACAGTTATAAAGGTTTTTTTCTTTCTGAATTGCATTTTTTCCTGACTTTTTATTGTTTGTTGGCCCACAATTTTGAGAAAAAGATCTTCTAATTCTGTTTTTGTCTTGCAATTCTGAGTTTACTTGAAAAATGTTTTGTTTTTACTCTCACAGTTGTGGCTTTAACTTAATAAGTATAAAAATAATAATTGTACTTATATTAGATTTTAAAAGTATGCTTGATAATTTATCTAACACAGGAATTTAAACTTTAATAGAGTTTTTTTCATTTATTTGCTAATCACACTCAAAAATAAAATGAGTTTCAGTTTGAGTTTTCAAACATTTTCTTTATAACATTTCATTTTCATTTCATTTATATTGTTTCATAATTTATCTTAACACAGGAATTTTTACTTTAATATTTTTTTTCATTTATTTGCTAATCACACTTTAATAAAAATAAGTTTCAGTTTGAGTTTTCAAACATTTTATTTATAACATCTTAATTAAATGTAATAAAAACAATCTTTGTAGTCCATTTTGTTGGTAAAAAAATAAGCAATGTCTGTAAACATATTGTTATTATTATTATTATTATTATTTACAACAGGTTAAGTACATAATTGAATGTAATGTGCAATACAGTGTATATGTTTCTCTCTGTCTAAAGTTTTTTTTTGTTGTTAATATTTTGGCTCCTTAAACCTATTTCATACCTAAGCTATCTATCCAACAGTTCTGATATAAAAAGCTTAAATTGCAAGAGATAAACACTTGTTTGCAAAAATCACAGTTAGCTTTATTATGTTAATTCTGGGGTGGATATCATATGGTTTAGCCACTATCATTGATTCCTCTTTGTAGAATCCGGTGATCCAGTCAGTCCAGTCTCCAGCCCCACAGAGAGATATGTGCTGAATGACCATAGTAAGTCTGCCTTTCTGTAACCATGCAGTAGTGAAAACAAAATTAACACAAATTACTATTATGGTAGTAATAATTACTATTTATGATAGTAATTGTGAAACAAGCATCACTACTTTTTATACTCGTATACACTCATTTATTTAATGACATACTTTACATGCCAATTTGCACATAACAGTTGCACATATAACGTTCTATATAGTAATATACCTGTACATACACATGTCAATTTGTATATTTGCATTCACTACTTCTATTTTTAAAAATATTTATTATCTGTTTTTTGTGCTGTCTCTGTCATTCTGTTGCACTGTAGAAGTTTCTGACGCGAAAACAAATTCCTCGTATGTATGAACATACCTGGCAATAAAACTCTATCTGATTCTGACAAATTGTACTTGAGCTTGTTTTGTTTTGCTTTTTTCATTGCCCAGGCCCGCTTTTCTTCATTAGTTGTTTCAGTGTGGCTGTAGGAGCAGCTCTGCTTCATTATTATGGTGGTAAGAGCATATTGTATATACTGTAAATAAATAAATAAATAAATACATGATAGTATCTTCATATCCATCACAAATTTGCATCCCCTGAGCTAAAAGCAGTGAAAATGTTTGCTGTGCAGAGTCGAAGCAGGTGTCCGGCTCCAGCAGTGCTCTGGGTTTGGCTGCCATGGGTCTGAGCAGGAAAGTGCGAGATGTTCTCATCTGGTACTCTGAGGATGGAAAATAATGATTTTTTTGCTGCCTTAAAAATAATTTAGACACTCCAACTCATTGAGAACTTTTCGTGTCATAAAATAGCAAACCTATTTCAGGTATTACAAATACATGTACATACTGTGTATATGCAGGAATGATTAGAATGAGGTAAAAACCCAAAGATTTATTTTTAGATATGTCCAAATATGGACGTTTTTGTTACAGTTCTAAATATTAGCTACAGACCATCTGTAATTAAACATTACAGTCGTGCATTTGAATAACAGCCATTATGCAGAGCAGGAGTTTATTACTTTTAACCAAACACTTTTGTTTGCCTTATTTTGTTGTATGTGTTTAACTTTAAGTTAAAATAATTTATGTTTTATATGGTTAATAAACTAGTCAGATATGGACACAAAGAGGTTTAAATCACTACACCATGCACAACCGGATGAAATTAAATGTGTCAGTATACCCTACCTGACAAGTCTTGTTGTCTATCGAAGTTTTAGGAATAACAAAAAATATCTTCACTTAGTTGATCATTTGTTATCAGAAGTGGCTTATATGAAAGGCAAAGGCCTCTAGATTACGCTTATTTTACCAAAATAAAATTTGATCATGCCTTAATTTTTAATTATTTAATTAGGACAGTAAGATCTGACTTTGCTTAGACAAAAGTCTTGTCACTTAACTGAAAATAATTTACAGTATATAAAGTCATGGTGCAGTGGAAAAAGAATTAACATTGTGTATGACTCCCATGAGCTTGGAGGACTGCATCCAGACATCTCTACAATGACTCAAATAACTCAATAATAAAGTCATCTGGAATGGCAAAGAAATCGTTCTTGCAGGACTCTGAGTTCATCAAGATTCTTTGGCTTCATATTCAATGCTTCCTCCATCTTACCCCAGACATGCTTAATAATGTTCATGTCTGTTGACTGGGCTGGCCAATCCTGGAGCACCTTGACCTTCTTTGCTTTCAGGAACTTCTATGTGGAGGCTGAAGTATGAAAAGGAGCGCTATCCTGCTGAAGAATTTGCCCTCTCCTGTGGTTTGTAGTGTAATGGGAAGCACAAATGCCTTGATACCCAGGCTGTTGATGTTGCCATTCACTCTGCAGATCTCTCGCACGCCCCCTTACTGAATGTAACCCCTAACCATGATTTTTCCTTCACCAAACTTGTCAGATTTCTGTGAGAATCTTGGCTCCATGCGGGTCTTCTGCAGTATTTGTGATGATTGGGATGCAGTTCAACAGATGATTCATCAGAAAAATCGACCTTCTGACACTTTTACAAATGATCAACTAGAAGTCAAGTTATTATTTATTGCTCTTACAACTGGATCAACAACAAGACTTTTGTCAGGTAGTGTATTAATACAATATTTCGACACAAGACACTATAGGTTATAGTTCAGTCTGAATTTAGCATTAGGAGCATTAGGAGTTTGTTACTTTATAATCCATATTTTTCTGTAGGCTAAGGTTTCAATGAATAACTTTGTTTATAATGTTTGGTTACTTTTGTACTAGCAGCATGTTTGCAAAGGTTGTGTGACATTAATAACTGATATTGTCAACTCTTGATTCTGCAGAGAGATATTATGTAAAACAGGGGTGCCAATACGGTTCCTGGAGATCTGCCTTTCTGCAAAGTTCAGCTGCAGCCTTGTCTTTAGTTACCAAGTGCTCCTTCAGACCCAACTTATTTGCTTGAGTTGTTTTTGATAAGGGTTAGGGCTGAACTCTGCAGGTAGGTAGATCTCCAGGATCAGGATTGGACACCCGCAATGTAAAACATTTTCAGTCTAGAAATGTTTCTGATAAATTTGCCAATTTTACTATATTTAACTGAGAAAATGTATTTTTCATAAGGATTAAAAAATATATACTTTATTAAACTAAATAAAACTGGTTTGAAACGATTACTCATATGTTTTGAGATTAATTTCATTTTCATGTCTTTATTTACAAAAACACACTCATTTTAAAACATTTGCTAAAAAAAATTTATTGATGAAAGAATGGTAGATTTGCCCTTACATACAGCAGCATCAGGACATAAGAAAGCTAGTGTGCAATATAAACATAGAGACAACTGTAAATCTGATTTATCTCCACTAATAATTTTTACACAATACTGTCATCTAACAAACAAAAAAACAACGAAAATCTTTGGTAATTCATACAAACAATATACATATAAAATGTACAAAAAGTTCAAGAAATGCATATACATTTGACTATAAAGAATCAAGACAAATATGAAAACGTTTAACATTAAAATATCATTTAAAAAATAAGGCAATTAGCTTTGTTCAGAAATGTGTTGCGCGGCTCCTTTTCGGCAGAGGGCGCTGTTCTATCAGTCTGCTGGACCGTCAATTCAAAACAACATATCTGAGGTAACGTTCAGCAGTTCATTTAGGATGTTTTTAAGCAACAGATACAAAATATCTTACAATATTTAAGATACTTCATCGAATGTGTAACTATGACAAGTCAAATGTAGTATCTGTGTTGTAAGAAAAGTAAAATAACGTTAACGTTACATTTCTCTGAAAGCACTGATCTCAACACATCCTTTTAAACTGCAATTCATTTTTTCGTAAGTAGTTTATTCTTTTTTTAAACTACTTATACAGCAAGGCCTCTAAATGACCTTTCAGCAAAAACTAACGCAAACTTTTTCAACTCTGTTCTAGTTCAAGACAACGCCAGTGTGTTGAACAATACATGAGTCGAGGTTTTCAGGTAACGTTAGGCAGAATAAACATCCACATTAAATTCACAAACAACATCATTTTCCTGTTGAAGCAGAGGCTTATTTGTATGAATTGTTCAAAAGTTTATCTTATATTGAACGATGAAAACATTCTGGTCTGAGTTATACTTTTGTGTGGGGGCTACATCACAGTTTTGACAAAAACATGAAGTAACACAACAAGGATTATTTCTTTAAATTGAAAACAATTCTTACATTTGACGAGACACTGGAGAAATTACGTTTAAAATATATTCACGTAGAAAAACAGTTCTGAATTTAAACAATATTTTACAATAATATTGTGTTTATTGTATTTATGATTTTAAAAATGCACCCTTGGTGAACAGAAGTCAAAAACTTTTGACTGGGTGCGTAAATGTATTATAAACAGTGTTGGGGTAACATTACAAGCAACGTAATAATATTACTTTAAGTAATGAGTAAAGTAACGCAATACTTGGGGAAAAAAATTACTTTTGTTGACACGGTGGCTCAGTGGTTAGCATTGTTACCTCACAGCAAGAAGGTCACTGGTTTGAGTCCCAGCTGGGCTAATTGGCATGTCTGTAGGGAGTTTGTGTGTTCTCCCCATGTTGGCGTGGGTTTCCTCCGGGTGCTCCGGTTTCCCCCACAGTCCAAAGACATGTGCTATAGGTGAATTGAATAAACTGAATTGGCCGTAGTGTATGTGTGTGAATGAGTGTCAATGGATATTTCCCAGTACTGGATTGTAGCTGGAAGGGCGTTCACTGTGTAAAACATAAGCTGGATAAGTTGGCGGTTCTTTTCGCAGTAACGACCCCTGATGAATAAAGGGACTAAGCGGAGGGAAAATTAATGAGTTACCTTTTCAAAAACTGTAATGCAAGTTACTTTTTAGTTTAATTCGCTTTCAAAAATAAATTGAATTAAAATTTGTCACATTGAATCATTATCACTCTGAACGCATCAATGAAGAAAATGGGGATTAATGAGACAAAAAGTACAAAAGTAGCAAACGCATTGCTTTAAGCTTTTATTAATCCGTAAATACGGCTTGTATAGCTCTGGGGTCAAGGTACTTAAAAGATAACATTATCCTAATATTTTTGTGTGTTTTTAGAAGGTAAATGAAGGTTATAGAGTGAGTTGTTAATTGCAGAGCACATCTATTAAAAAAAGATGAAAACCCTGCAGTTTCTGAACGAGATCAAGCCTCATAGGTAAGAAAAAGTAACGCAAAAGTACCACAATGCATTACTTACCATAAAAAGTAACTAAGTAACACAACTAGTTACTTTTTTTTGGTGAGCAACTCAATATTGCAATGCATTACTTTCAAAAGAAACTTTCCCCAACACTGAATATAACAGAATAACAGCCCTGAGTTAACCTCTAATTTACCAGAACAGAAACAAGTTTTCTGCAACTTTTATGAAGGTGAAGTAAATTTAAGGCTTCAAGACTGATATTTGTTCTGTTTTTAAGCATAAACTCACTTATGCAAGACTCAAGCAAATATATCTTTGGATTTATACTGGCCTTAAAATCTCTAAGTGTGAATGAACACTTCATAACACCCACAGAAACTCTTTTAATAGTTACGAATTGCTTTGAGGCTTTCACAGTTGAAGGTATCAGAAGGACCTTTTGTTTTTGTTTTTATGGTATTTACGGATTATTTCCAGTCCTGCAGTAACAGAACATTTGTTTCTTTGTGAATTACCCATAAACAATTACCTATATAACAATTATGTGCCGTTACATTTAGGTTCATAATAATTTACAGTGTGATACACAATTGATAGCATTTCAGCTGTTATTGCCTCATTTCTAGGACTCAAAAAAAGATTTTCCGAATGTGAATATTTACATAGAGGCACGTTTTGAGTGTGTTTTTTTTCTTCTGATTATTAATAATGTCCAGAGTGTTGCAGGTTATGATGTCTTGTCGTCTGGTCTTTGGACACCAAAAGCTGTGATGAAAACATTGACTACAACGACGATGAAGACGAGAGCGGTGACTATGTTCTCCAGGAGATTCAGTATGTAGTGTTTACTTGAGTCATTCAGATTCCACTTCACTGCAGGACAGAAACCAGAACAGCAGCTCATTATAACATTCAGGATATTTACATCTTGTACAACAGCATTAAACAGCTTCTAACAGTGCTAAATAGAAGTAAATGTAAAATTGACGTCTGTAAAATGATGATAATTAAGTTGAGCAGGTTAAAATCACACTCACTGTTCAAAATTGCATTCATCATGATAACTGTAAAACCTTAAATATGAATGAAATGAAGCCATTTTTGCATAATCTGTAAATTTTACAGATTGCATGTGCTGTTTAGAAATTGAGAAGAGAGGAAGGAGAATTTCTCAAATTGGGAACCACTTCGTTCGATTAATTGACTCTCACTTTTATTGTGTGGATGAAAGTAAAAGTGAAACTGAAGGAGTTTCTGGTGGGAAATACCAAACTGTTGCAGGATGGAGTTTTACCAGCTGATGTAAGTATGATGTAATATTAAGGCCCAATCCCAATTCTACCCCTTAGCCCTTCCCTTTACCCCCACCCCTTATTTTGCATGTGTTCACATCAAGGGGTAGTGGTGTCCCAATTCTCTTTCTGCTTGTTAAGTGGTGACGTGTTGGTGACGTATGTAATACTGTTTCTGGGTCCAAGCCGCCACTCATTTGAATTGACTAAATATTTGTTTATGATCACTTTTTATTCATATCACACATTGAAGTGAATTTTATATAAAGTCATAGTGTACACAACAATCACTGGGCTTGCTGCCTCACAAATAAATTGTAACAATTTCTAAAAAATGTATCACTTTCTGGCCATCACTTATTAGACATGGACGTATATATTGCGATCGTGATTTTCGAAAGTATTACATCGCTTTGTAAACATTTATTATTAGCACTTGAAGAGTTTCATTCAGTTTCATAGAGCGCTTGGACCCGGAAGCCCCTTCGCGTGACAACACACTTAACAAGTGGTTAGCTTGAAGGCGTAGGGCTAAGGGAAAGGGGTATACACCCCTTCGAACAAAGATTTTTCAGGACCACACACAAAAAAGGAGGGGTAAAAAATATTTCCTAGAATACACCTGCCACAAGTATTGCTGAACCCGCAAGTAAAGAGATCCACAAATTAGTATCTTTTTGTCATTATTACGAATTTTTATGACAAGCAAACATATGTTATAATTTATTCATAACCGCGTTCGGGTTTTACCACGGAAAAAAAAATATTGCTAAATTTCACGATCTATAATCCCTAATAATAACTCCTGTACAGCAGTCCTACAACATTCTGACACTCAAACACCCTGTCAGAGCAGTCAAGTGGCTGAAAATGAGCCTTTTACAGTGTCTGCTATAATGTTAATGTTGTTTTCGTGTGTTTACATAGATGAATACGGCCACTGTGTAAATACACAGTACAGTTACGATCTTATTGCCACATTAGATTGTTATGATAACATCATATATGCCTTCAGTGATTTCCTGAAGATAAACACCAAAAAATAACACAACTGAAATAACTACAGCAGTCTCCATTGTCTGATCTCATATGAAGCAAGAGATCGCGATGACAAATGATGACGTGTGCAGGTGTTGAAGTGCTGTCCCAATTCTTAGGGGTAAGTTTTGAAGCCCTTCCCCTTATCCCTCGGTTGTAAGGGCCAAGGAGAAGGGGTAGGGGCAGAAAAATAGAATTGGGATTGGGCCTAAATCTGTAACTTACAAACCAATGCAACCTGTTTATTTTATAGTTCTGGTACTGTTTTATCCATTTTGCCATCATATGCTGTAATGTATACTGTGTACTGTAGGAATGAAATCCAGTCCTTAAAAAAATATTGATTTCAGTCTCCTTTAAGAAATTGTAAAATGTTATAGGAATTGTTTATTCGTGTGTTGTGAAACCCATCTTTCATAAATGAAAATAAGATTTCATCAAATCTTTTTTTGTTATCAAATAATCACTAAGAAATTAAAATAAAGCGGGTTGTTTTTGTGCTTTATTGATTATTTGATGAGGAAGTACTGGATGAACTCTCATTTTTTGCATAAAAAGTCATTGGTTCAGAACAGGATGAGAATAAGTAAATAAAAAAAATCACATTTTGTCAGTCATACTTTTGAAATGTTTATATTGTAGGCATGGGCCAGTATATGATTCTGACAATATGACAACCTTGGATAAAAAATATCACGGTTTCATAGTATTGTGATTACTGCTCTAAAATATATATTCTTTTTAAATGTCTGGGTAACACAATAGAACACAATATCTGCATCTAAAAACCGCATACGTCCTTACTATACAGTGCGCTAAAATCAGTATGTGAGCCGAGTAGTATGTCCAAATTTATAGAATTCGAAAATCAGTATGCGAGAAGTACCCGGATAACTTACTACTTCTGGCGAGATTCTAAAGTTTTTCAATATTTTTTTCCCGACTGTCTACAGAACAAACCATCAATTATACATTGATTTGCCTATTTACCCTGAC
The DNA here is from genome assembly GCA_903798205.1 of Danio tinwini. NCBI lineage: Eukaryota > Metazoa > Chordata > Actinopteri > Cypriniformes > Danionidae > Danio > Danio tinwini. The sequence continues at coordinate 4,934,745 of CAIGQZ010010775.1, forward strand.
TCAACTAATGAACTTAATTAAGACTTTAAATTGCACCATTACATGCTGTCATCATGGCAAAGACAAAATAAATCAGTTATTCGAAATGAGTTTATAAAACTATTATGTTTAGAAATGTGTTAAAAAAATCTCTCTGTTAAACAGAAATATAAAAAAATTTAAATATAACAGAAGGGCTAAGAATTCTGACCTCAACTGTTTCTTTATATATATAAACCTTTAACAATTACTTTATCAACAATTACTTTTTAGGCATAACCTCTTAATTTCATCCTTCAGCTTCTGTGGCTCATTTCCACTGAGTGGTACAGTACGGTATGGTACGGGTCACCTTTATCAGGCTTGCGTTTCCACTGCCTAAAGGGTATCAAGGGTACCCTTTTGGTGGGCGTGGTGTACGACAGAAAGCTTTAGTTGATGTCATTCTCGTTTGAGAAAATGTCAAAGTAAAGCTGTACAGGTCGTTCACATATCATATGAGAAGCACTTCTCACAAAACAAATGCTTTATACACAAATACTTCTGTATAAATGTTTATTATTAACCTTTCTATGAACAAGATTTGATTATAACTGCAGATCAATGACAGTGCGAAATAGCCTACTATAACGTCTGCGATTTATAAAAAAATAAATAACTAAATGCAACAGATATGAACACATACAGACCTTTACAGTCTCCGATATGTTACCAATTACAGAAAAACTACACACAGCATACATTTAGTCCTTCTTTGGGTTAAAAAACGACACTCAAAATATTGCCCACAGTAAAAGCAAACCTCTAATCTGTGTCTTTAATCTTCACCAGCACATGTAACCTCTTGTTAGAAAGTAATTCCATCATTCTGAGTTCATAATAGTCCAGAAGGTGATGATAATAATTAAACATGGCAGTTTGTTCACGGTTTAGGTTGCAGAAAAAAATCATTTGCTCCATAGTTTTTGTTTTTTGGGCTTCTCCTTAGTTTTTTTCGCACTTCATTCTTATGTTTGTCTGTTTATGAAAAGATTGTATGTCAGCAGCTCTTCAATAATCATGCGCACGTTATTATCATCAGCTCAAGAAGTTTCTTATTTCAAATATAGACCGCACACAAGCGATCGCGAGCTCCTTGGAGAAAGTGAAACCGCTCATGCAGATGGCCTTGTAAAACAAAATCAGGACACGGCATTTTTCAGATTTTGTTCTTCTTGGCTTTGTGACTGTACATCAAGACAACGACAAGGTTTGTCTGAGCTCGGGTCAACCACGGCTCGTTATTATATGCATATAGTTTTGCGATGTAATGTCTTGGCTGTGCAATAAATGGCAGTTTCTTTGTTTACATTTTTCTGCTTGTGTTTGCATGAGTGATGCTTCTCTGTAAACAAATAGCGCTCAGCTGCACGTCTAGCTCCGCCTTTTGGTACTTTTTGCAAAAAAGTGGTATGGTATGGTTCGCTTTTAGGTACATTTTGACACTGGAAATGGCCATTAAAAGCGTACCAAATTGTACCGTACCCTACCACTCAGTGGAAACTGAGGCCAGTAGTTCAATGTTATGTTTCACAGTTCATTGTATTTAATGATAATAACAACAATCTCACTGAAGGTATCAGAAATCTATTAGAGCTAAACATGTATAAAAGTCATCCTTGTCTCTTCATGCTGGCACCTGTGAACTCTCTGCAGAACTGAGGAGAGCTGGTCTCACCTATGAAGATGAGCAGGATTCCCACGATTATCTGCAGAATGAGGGAGATGCTTATGAGGGTGATGAGGGCGATGTAGAAGGAGAAGGAGGGTCCGAGCTCCAGCACAGTCTTCAGCTGGGACGCATTGGCCATCAGCAGCGCTATATCCAGCATGCTCTCCGCTGCGCTCTTCTTGTTGGCGTAATGGTTCATGTTAAGCGGGGTGTTCCTTGACATGCGGCCCTGTTGAGGACGCTGAACACAAACATGAAAATAAGTTACTCATTACATCCATGGGACAACCAGACAAGGTAATGAATACATGGGAATAATGCAACGCTTACTGAGGGGGAATTTTTCACAATCTTTTTGTGCGATTTCATTATTTGTATTAATTTTAATAGGTTTTAATATTAATAATAATGATTTAATTTAATTATTTTGGTTTTAGTAAAATTTTTCATTCATTCGTTAATTTTCTTTTCGGCTTAGTCCCTTTATTAATCTGGGGTCGCCACAGTGAAATGAACAACCAACTTATCCAACTGACCCAGCCGAGGCTCAAACCAGCAACCTTCCCATTCACTGTGTCACCGTGACACCTTAATTTATCATACTTTATGATTTAAATTTTCAACGTTATTTTATTTAACAATTTATTTTAGGATTAGTTCATCATAATAACTCATGCAATAAATGTACATGCAATGTTCCCAGAGGAATATTTGGAAAAATATTCTGCAATTGAAGAATATTTTTATTCTCTAAAAGTATAATCTAAGACCTGAGCTAGCAGGGCTGAGAGTCAAGAATAACAGGACCACCTAAACAAATAATTGAAAGTAGAAACTTCACCAAGGATGGTCAGAAGTTAAAACAAGGTCTATAAAATGTACACCATAACACAAGACACTTCGGAATTGTCCAGGAGGGACTTTGAATTGCTCTGAGGCCTGCTCTGCACTTTCTCGCCTTTATCATGTGTTAAAAAAGTCTACCGCCTGGTATCCAAAACCTCCTGTCTGATTCGTGGTTCATTAATGAAAAGGCTGGCAACTACGACCCAATTTGCTTTCAGCAGTGTTTCTTTAGTATTACTATAAAAAATATTATTATTTGAGTATTTTTTTTTGTCATTTTGCTGTGTGCTTTGTATTTTGTAACAATAGTAAATTAAATTAGGCATTATTTCATATCATTTTATTGTTTATTTTGGCTTTTATTTCATTTTATGTTTTCCATTTTTTTATTTAAAGAGTAGGTCAGGTTTAAACCTCTCAGAAATATCGCTGGAGGACTAGGGTGTTTATCCAGTAACATGCCTTTACTTGAGTAGATCACAGTATGCTTGAGTTGGTCATTGCTTTTAGAGATTATTATTTGCATTGAATTTGACTAAAGACCATTGATCATTTTCTGCCCTGCAATGCCCTTTCCTTTGTTCTAATAGCCTGATGTTATAGGTCATCCATGCTCATATTTCTCAGTTTTGGAAGGAACTGAAAGTCACTTGTATTGACACTTTAGAATGTGGTAAGTTTTTGTGGCATGTGAAAGGAAGGTTAGTTGACCCTGACATGATTTCCTTCCTTTTGTTTTAAACACAAGACACAAGCTTTAATATGGGAACTACTGTCAGGGGTTTTAAAAGCCTCTGCACCACAGAAACCTATCAAATTAAGCTCCCTAAAGCTTTCATTCCAGCACAAATGTCTATTTATAAACGATTATTTTTTTATATGTGAGCTTAAGAGTTCTTTTCCTGTGAAAGCTGCTTTTGGAAATTGTTTGACTTCCTCTCTGTGTTGTTCTGGAAACTCACTACGCTATGAAGTATTGAAATCACTGAACGCCTAGAATAAAGACATACACTGTAAAAAATGCTGTTTCACACAATCGATTTGTGTTGGGAAAACAGTAAGGAATTAAGTTAACTTGTTAGTTTTTTAACAATCTGAAGTGGATTGAACATAAAACAATTAAGCTGTCCTCAAAAAACCTCAAGAATTGTGTTGATTTAGCTCATTTTAAATAAGTAGTTTGAACGAACAGCAAGCATACTTTATTTTGAGTGTAAGAGGTTTGCAAGTTGTTTTATCATCTGTACAGGTTGTTCTTATGCCCTAAGTATACTTTAATTTTTACACACACTAGGGCAGTGGTCCCAAACTCAATTCCTGGAGGGCCACAGCTCTGCAGACTTTAGCTCCAACCACCTCCAACTCACACCTGCTTAATAGTGTCTAGTAGTCTTGAACACCTTGATTATTTGGACCAGCTGTGTTTGATTAGGGTTGGAGCAAAACTTTGCAGAGCTGCGGCCCTCCAGGAATCAGGTTTAAGACCCATGCGCTAGGGTCAGCATATAGTGTAATTTTTGATCGTAATTTGTGTGTTTTGATATACATCACTGAAGTATGAATACATTGTTTACTTACAACTAGGCATGGGCCGGTAAAAGATTCTGACGGTATGATAACCTTGGATAAAAATATCACGGTATCACGGTATTGTGATTACTGCTCTAAAATATATTCTTTTAAAATGTCTGTGTAAAAAAACAAAAAGTTTTTTCCCCTTTGAACACAATATACTTTTTTTTGAGAAACATTTATAATATTTTGGAGCAGTAAACGTGCCAGGCCAAATAATGAAAATGAATCATTGACGTCTGCTGTCTTCATTAGCTTCAAAAACAGATTTATTTACAATTTAAAATAGCATCTTTGGATATCTTTTCTGCTGGAGATGCTGTTGTTAAAAAATTTTTAATAAAAAAAATCTTACACATACCTTAGAAACGGTATTAGTGAAAATGTTGGCGGTATGAAAACCTTGACTTTTCCAAACCCCTGTATACCTTGAAAACGGTTATCGCCCCATGCCTAATCTGGACTAGTGAGTCACAAGGGCTTCCGGTTACGTACATTCATACACCCTTTGCAGTGAGGGGCCATGGCCAGAGGCGCTGTAACGTTATAGCAGAGAAAGCTAAAATGTGTCCAAGCACTGCTATTTCCACAAAGCTTGTTCTGTTTCTGTATTTTGACTTGGCACAAAGAGAGAAGTGCTTACAAATTAATTTTAATTATGTTCCAGAGAATAATAAAAAAATATATAGCTAGCATTTGACAAAGGACAGCTAATCTCTCCCAGTTCAGTGCTGGATTTGGTTATAACTCCTCTAGCCGACGAAGCTGTGGATTGTGAGCAACAACCTGTAAGTGTTTTTATTTGTTAAAATTAATCAATTACATGCACAGTTTCTAGCATTAGCGGTATGTTGTAGCGAGGATGTAAACAAGTTTGTAAACAACGGGAAATGTGTCACGTCTTTGAAGGCGTGTGACGCTTCCTGGTGACATGGAGCTAATCCACGAACCACAGCACATTATATTAGCTGACCAATCAGAGCCTGTTGAGGGCGGGCCTTTTGGAGGAACTAGGAAAGATAGTCGTTTTTATGTTAGCTGAGTAGCGGTATATGATCAAAGTAAGATATATGAAAAACTAACGTGATTTTCTACAAATAAAGCATGAGCACACATTGCTTGCATCTTATAAATACAACCAAGCCTTAAAAATACACAGTGGACCACCCCTTTAAGAACATTACACCTCAAGTATTCAGAGTTTTTATAGTCCACGAGCCGTTGAACTCACAAGTATATTTTTGCTGAGCATGAAGGGGCCTCTTAAAGAGCTGTTATCTCAAGAAATCCCACTTTCCTTTTAAACGAGATAATACATAGCTGGTCATGTGATCTGTTAGCTTTACCTTTCTGAGAAGTGAGAACACAAAGAGGAAGAGCTAAGCCTCTCTTTGAGCACAAAAGCATTATTCTTGTCTATTATGGCGAAGGAGAGGTCGGACTGCAAGTGTGTGAACATACAGGAGAGAGCTCTGTTGTCATTTTAAAGTCGCGCCGCCCATTTTCAATGTATAAAAAAATGTTTATGAGAAGGAAAAAATAGTCTCATCTTTGGTTAAGAATGACTTCATATTCAAATATTCTCTGGATTTTTTAAGGAAGGTGATGTATTTGAGTATGTTTTTGTCTAGTTGGCTAACAGAAGAACCCTTGTGCTTACACTAGGAGTGGCAAAGCAAGTAGAAAAACTCCCTCTTTCCATGAACCCCTAACACTCATATGCTGACACTTCTATAACACTCTTCCAGTTAAAAACTGAAGCAGTTATCTGTAAGTAGCAGCAGCCTTAGATGTCTTCCTCTTTTTACGTCCTGCTATGTATCCAGGCATCTCCTATGCTGTTAAAAACTAACCACAAGGTCCCATACACATAAATAAATCATTCATAAACGTGAAGAAATGGCTAGCATGTCAGATTTTAAGGTCGTTTCAAAACCATGTTCTTCATAATGTTAATTTTCTATATGTTATTAATGCATTATAACAGCTGAAGTGGTAGAAAAAAGTGTGAATTATTTTCATTTATTTAACAGACTGAAGTCAATTTTTGCACGTAGTTCCCACATAATGTGTTTGTGTATAATGCTTATCTTGTTTTTCAGACTTGGGTTGAACCACTTCACAAAGAAGTACTTCACTGATGAAGTATCTTGCTTAAAACAGCACAGCTGCCTTTATTAATTAATAAACAATGTGATATGTATCTGTAATGCAGTCAGCAAAGCAGCAACTAAAGTTCATTTATTTCAGTCTTCAATTGTAATAACTGTGTTATTGTGTTAACTCAGATCAGATCAGATCAGATCAGTTTTATTGCCAAGTGTGCTTCACACACACAAGGAATTTGTTTTGGCAACAGAAGCTTTCAGTGTACATAAAGTGACGAGTGACAACACGAAATTAAATACAAGAAAAGAAAAGGCAATAAACATTAAACAGAGATGCAGTTAGTCAAAAAGATCTGGATGTTGAATTGTATGTACAGATATGCTGTAAATATACAGGTTATAAGGTGCTGTGTACAAGTGCGTATGAGAAAGTATTGCACGTTTATTGCACAGTAAGGGAATATTTAACTGTTCATGAGGTAGATGGCCTGAGGAAAGAAACTTTTCCTGTGTCTGACTGTTTTTGTGCTTGGTGCTCTGTAGCGCCGACCAGAAGGTAACAGTGCGAACAGGTAGTGTGCTGGGTGTGAGGCGTCCAGAGTGATTTTACGAGCCCTTTTACTCACTCTGGAAGAGTACAGTTCTTGAAGTGTAGGAAGTGTAGTGCCAGTGATTCGTTCAGCAGTCCGGACTATTCGCTGTAGTCTACGGACGTTTATATATTTTGTGATGTCTTTCAGGCTTTTCCATACTGATGCAGGGTCGTTGACAGAAAACTGGTTTTGCAGCTTTTTGGCATAGCTTTTCTTGGCCACACCAATCTCCTTTGTCAGTGTGTTCCTGGCCTGATTGTATAAAATCCTGTCCCCGCTCCTGTAGGCATCCTCTTTTTCATGACGAAGCTGTCTAAGTTTTGATGTAAACCATGGTTTATCATTGTTAAATGATAAGTAGGTCCTGGTAGGGATGCATAACTCCTCACAGAAACTGATGTATGATGTTACAGTCTCTGTGAGCTTGTCTAGATCGGTGGCTGCAGCTTCAAAAACACTCCAATCAGTGCATTCAAAACAGGCTTGTAAGACCTGCTCTGTGTCGTTGGTCCATCTCTTAACAGTCCTTAATACTGGCTTAGTAGTTTAAAGTTTTTGCCTGTAAGTTGGTATAAGATGAACCAGGCAGTGGTCGGAGAGTCCTAAAGCTGCTCTGGCGACAGAGCGATATGCATCCTTTATTGTGGTGTAGCAATGATCCAAAATGTTATTGTCTCTGGTGGGGCATGTGATGTGCTGTTTGAATTTAGGCAGCTCATGTGTGAGTTTTGCCTGATTAAAGTCACCGAGAATGATAAAAGCAGAGTCCGGGTGTCGTTGTTCAGTCTCCGTGATCAGATCAGACAGCTGTTGTAACGCAGTACTCACATGTGCTTGTGGTGGAATGTAAACACCGACGAGAACGAACGAGGAAAACTCCCGCGGTGCATAAAACGGCTTACAGTTAATGAAAAGCGCTTCCACATCAGGACAGCACATCTTCTTTAACACAGTTACATCCGTACACCATCTCCTGTTGATGTAAAAGCATGTAAAAGCATGTCCCACCACCGCGTGTTTTGCCTGTTGACTCCGTATCGCGATCTGCTCTGTACAGCTGAAAGTCCGGTAAGTGTAATGCGCTGTCCGGAATGGCTTCGTTCAGCCAGGTTTCTGTGAAACACAGCGCAGCAGAGTTGTTAAAGTTCTTGTTTTCGCGTGAGAGCAGAAGTAGTTCGTCTATTTTGTTAGGAAGCGAGCGGAGATTCGCTAGATGGATGCTAGGCAGCGCTGTTCTGAAGCCGCGCTGTCTCAGCCTGACGAGCGCGCCGGCTCTTTTTCCACGATGCCGGGTCTTGTATTTCTTCCACAAAACAGCTGCTCCGCCGATGACAATGTTCCGCAAAACGCCAGAGAAATCAAAATCCAGTTGGTGATTAGTTGGTGTGCACTGCCGAATGTTCAGCAGCTCATCCCTGGTATAACTGATCGTGTTTGATAAATATAAAACAGGACAGACTAACAGAACTAGTGTAAACACTGAAGAGCTCCACACCGAGGCAGCCATCCGCGGCGCCATCCTTAGAGCATCCTGAGCTTATGAGAGCATCCTGAGCAACTGTGCTTATAACTTCATGTTTATGAATGTAATTTCTGATTTTAATTTAAAGATTAACTATTTGTGGAACTGTAGCACTAATTTGAACCAACCGGTACTACAACTGACCATAATATTGCTCAAATATTACATCACGCTAAAAGCAAGTGGAGGCGTCTTCTGACTTGGCATAGAAATTACCCACATGAAAATCACTGACCTTTCAGTTAGCCTAAATACACAGCTTTAACCATTGGTTGTGCCCACAGGAATGACGATATGTTTGATTTTGTGTGTTTCAGGATGTTTGTTGGATGGAGAAATCCCACAGGTGGTTAGATGTCACTCATCTTACTAACCACAAGACCTCAACCTTCAGGGAGTTCTTTTTTCAATGCAAACGCTGATGTAAGTGTATGGAAACTTATTGAAATTCAAAGTTACGTGAATGAGAAATACATATTAATTGTAAGAGCTGCAAGGCATTTGTAATGAGAAATGGTGACCTGCCATAGCATAAAATACACACTTATACCCTTACACTAGGTCAACCCAAAAATATGCTAAAAAGTGAAAGTGATCCTTCAAAATATGTTTCTAATATGCTGATTTGCTGCTTAAAAAACACATTATGATGTGTCATGGTGAAAGTTTATGCTACTTAAATTTGTTTTGATATATTACCATTCAAAAGCAACAGTCACCAAAATATTTATTCTAGTGAACAGTGACTACGTTTACATGGACATCAGTAATCAAATGATTTGCCTTTATCTGAATAAGGCAATAATATGATTAAGGCGTTTAACTTGGCGAGTTGCTTTTTGAAAGTTCCTTTCATGTTCCCATTGTACATGTTATAGCATATAATTCGATTAACATCATCACGAAATCCACATTTCCTCGGGAGGAGTTTGGGTGTTTCATTTTTAATTTGTCGATTTTTAACTGCAGTTTGGCACTTTCACTTTAATTCAGGAACATTTCATGCAAAAAACAAGATATTGGATGCGAGTATGAACTGCTTACAGAGTGTTGTTTTGATGGAATTTTGCTACCGCATGCCAAATGAGGGAAAAAAACGTTTTGTGATGCAGGTGTCTGTGGTCCTGTGGCAAAACATGGCAAAAAAAGTCCTACATGTGGATAATAGTTTGATTGCGGTGTTAACATACATGTCTGTACTGCACTACAATAATGCGACTAAAATCAGCTACTCCACATGTCTTAATTCGATTTCTGTTTAGTTCGATTATGACCTTAATTAAATTAAATTAATCCAAAATTGCTCTTTACATGGTAGACTCTTAATCAGAATATTGTCTTAATCGTATTAAAATCAGATTATTGTTGTCCATGTAAACGTGTTTGTCGAAGACTTGCAGGAATAGGTATTGAAAATGATATTTACGTATTTCACAATATTACATTTATTCGATTTTAATTAAATAAATGTAGTATTGGTAGCAGGGGCAAGACCAGAAATTTTAAACTGGGTGGATCTTGGAGAAATAGGGTGTACCTCAGTGCCTACCTACATATATAAATATCCATAGAGCTAAAGCATTCAATTTGTCATAGAACACAGATCTTAACATTCAAGATGTGAAAGCAAAAATACAGATTTTCCTTCAGAATTTTCTCTCCCACAGAAGCAGGCAGAAGTATATTAAGTTCAGCACGTTTACATATAGTTTTGATGTTTAATAGTAACTGCAAATAATTAACATACCCTATGTCTTGCTAATATTTGACAATTTCTTGCAATTTAATGTGTAAAATACAAACAATCGGTAAAACATTAGCTACATTCATTCATTCACTTTACGGCTTAGTTCCTTTATTAATCTGGGGTCACCACAGCGGAATGAACCGCAAACTTATCCAGGATATGTTTTACGCAGCGAATGCCCTTCCAGCTGCAACCCAGTACTGGAATCATCCATACTGTACATACTCATACACAACAGACAATTTAGCTTACCCAGTTCACCTATAGCACATGTCTTTGGACTTGTGGGGGAAACCAGAGCACACGGAGGAAACCCACGCCATTACGGGGAGAACATGCAAACTCCACACAGAAATGCCAACTGACCCAGCCAAGACTCGAGCCAGTGACCTTCTTGCTGTGAGGCGACAGCGCTTCACTTTGCCAACATTAGCTACAATGAAAACCAAATACTGAAGACAAAGCGATTATTTTATCATACCTCTCACACTACTCATTTTATTACTTACAATCTTCTTTCTTGACCAGCATTTTAGTCAGTTGGACAGTTTCGTTTTCAAAGCTGCTGCCTCAGTCATTTCAAGCAATAAAGAAGAAAAAAAATGAGCATTGGGGAGCAATAGTTGGACATTTCCATTTTCGTGCAGTGGAGGGGGAATTTTATCTTTATAGGTAAACAATGACTAAAGGACACTGTTAATCATCAATATTAAATTTCATTCTTAATCTCCCTACATTAATTACATACTTCCTATTTGGGATTTTCCATAATAAAAAACATTTTTGTCTGAATGGGCCAGCCTTAAGGTTGAGTGGGCCAGAGCCACTCTGGCCTAGTAGCCTCGCCACTGATTGGTAGGCATACAACACTTATTAAAAATCTCAACGTTTCCAAACCTTTACTTTATATAAAATGTATTATAAATATTACATTTTTTTCTAAAAAGACAAACTGCACAATAACTTATCAGTAGCAAATGGAACTATTGCTATACTAAATGCTATTAAATCTAGTTCTCAATTCTGAAAGATACATTTATGATCTGCTTGTTTACTTTTACATTTTTGTTATTTGGTCAGAGATGGATCACTATAGTTCTTTCTTTCTTTCTTTCTATTTTCTCTATCTATCTATCTATCTATCTATCTATCTATCTATCTATCTATCTATCTATCTATCTATCTATCTATCTATCTTTCATTCTTTCTATTTTCTCTATCTATCTATCCATCCATCCATCCATCCATCCATCCATCCATCAGTCTGACCATCACTTAGTTTATTACAAGATTATTATAAACTTATTAATAGTAAAATGTTGTTAAAGGCATGCTTTTTACCTTACAATTTTGTTATCTTGTCTTATGATACTTGAGCTAAACTAAGTTATGAGCAGGCCCACATGGAATTTGCGCGTGCAGATTTCAGCAGATTTTTAGCCCATCTTTAATTCTGTTTATTTACTTGAGTAAATGTGTGTAAATCTATATTTATTCAGTTTTTTTCTTAACTACCATAATATTATTGACTAATATGAAAATGTTTGTCTGATTTATGTACAATGCAGTCTGTACAGTCATATTTTCTGTCTTTTAGTAGATTTATTATATGAGAGACTTGCTTTGTTTACCAAATAAAGTGGATCTAATAGGATTTGCATTTTAAACATTAAATAAAAGTTTAAAAGACATTATTTTTTATTTCACATATTAAGGTTTTAGTTATGATACTCCCAAAACAATTCCGCAGATTTTTACCAAAAATTTTCTCAGAAATAGCAACAAACGCCCGCAGATTCCGTCTGGCCCTAGTTACGAGTCACTTACTGTTATTTACTGTACATTGAATATTACATTATTTATTGCTTATTAGAGTATTGTAGCATCGTGTTTTGCTGCTCAATTTTAAATATATCTTAAATGCGAGCTATTTATGTATCGCCTCGGCTGACAGAGTTTATTAGTGTCTTCCAGAGGCTATTGTTGATGGTTACATGGTCGGGTGATCTCATCATCAGTCTGGACTCGGTGGAGCGGAACAACAAGCTAATGAATAAGTGGTTTGTTTCTAAACTTTAAACAGCTATTGTGCCGCGTAACTCTTCAAGTTAACTCGACACTTAACATTACAGACTTCCGTTACTGGAAACAAATAACCCGGACAGCCAGAGCACATCATAATGCATTAACTATACAATTCACTAAGCGTGCCACACCACAACATCCCTTCAGTTCCACTCATGTATGAAAGTGCATCCACTGCATTACAGTAGGCTATCGACAATAATACTGAAAACCTAAGGAAAATCCGCCCGCAGCGTATTCGTAAAGTGAAATACAAATCAATAAATACATAGTTATTAAACCTAGCCAAACAAAAACATTCGACACCATAGTGTAAATGTGGGTTTTATAGACATCTAGTTAAACTTTCACGCTTAACATTCAACTGGCGTGGTCATTTTGAATGAAAAGATTCTGTTCAGTTTCCCTCACCGCTTCTGGATCATCCCTTCGGTTTGCATCTCCATTCAATTCCATCGCTTCTGAAGCCATAATCCTTGCTTTGATTATACCTAACAGTCCGTAAATATCTGGATTTCTATGTGTTTGTGGTGCATTATGATCTCATGGACGATGAGGGGGTTGGACAAGCGACTGCCAATCACTGCAGTAGCAATGTAGATTCTTTCTTGAGAGTCGGATCTTTCATTTGAACCAATTCATTCAGTCAGTCGAACCGGTTTACAATTCGCTTACGAATTTCCAGGTGTTTTAATAAACAGTTTTCAGACGAATGGTTTTAAGCGTTGTTTACTGTAGATGCGAAAGAAATGTTGCAGGAACACGGTCGCAACAAATTGTACATGGAAAAATAATATACGCAAGATAAGATTAAGCCGCAAGATTAATAGGGGGTAAAAAGCATCACAAAAGCCATATCATATCCCATGCAGTACGTAGTATTGAAACTAGTCTGTATAAAACAATGTTCTACATTTTGTTCAAAAGAATCGACTCCCGAAATTCGAATCACCATTGTAGACCATCATATAAAAAAGTTTAAAACAAAGTTAACCGCCAATTGTCCAATCTTAATACTAAAGTTCGAGCTATTATCAGTGTACTATTGTTATTAATAGCCTATAATATGCCTGTACGATCGCTTCATTCGTTTAGCAACAAATGTAGACTTAATTGTGCAGTCCTAAACAAAGATATTTCACTTGTCTGACGTGGTTTTGTTGGAGTCTCAAAACGGGCATTGACCTTCAGATCGTTGATTCAGTGCCAACACAAGAGAAAGAAAGTTAAGAGGGCATGAAACCGATCATCTGTGTTTTTGCTGCCATCTAGTGGTGTGTTGTTTTTTAATCAACTTTGTGAATGCAAAATGAATTGCATTCGTTGTATACAATTTATACTTTTCGTATTTTAAAACACTTTTACAACATAAATGAACATCAACACCCCCCCCCCCCCCTATTCATTTCAACTAAATATAGCACTTATCTTTTAAGTTGCAGCACTGACCCTTTTTCAAATAGTGGTGTTAGCCTCAATAATATCCAGCGGCAGACCCGCACAGGTTTCAGGCACGCACAATCCAGCACACACGATCTAGACAAACTATATATGGTTACGACGGATGTTAATGTTTTCTCATTGTCATCAACATATTTTCATTGATCAGTCATTATTTATCTGACAGAGTCAATATAGATAATCGTTTGCTGGCCTTGCTGAACGATCTAAATTGGACAGGTTTAATTTATATAATGTATTCATTATAATGAAGGAAAAATAGCAAGTTAATATGTATTGGCAATAATACATCTTTATATGTAATACAAACCTTTTTACATTTAATAAGTGTATAACACAATATTTTACTCCAGTGATTGAATAGTATTTATTTGCTTAATTTTCTAATAACGTTTTTATTAATAATTTCTTGCATTAAATACTATAGTAATTTACAGTCAGTAATATGTTGTTTTTAAACCGTAAAGTACTGGTAATTTGTGGTAATTATAGTTGCAACAAATATAATAATACAAACAAATGAACTGTTAATAATTGATAAAAAAAAAATATATATATATATATATATATATTACTAACAGTTGCTACAGTTTAGTAAACGATAAAGTACTTTCAATCAGTTTATAACTATATTCATTTTAAGTTATTAACTGTAGTAATTCATTTTAATGTGACACATTGTTTGTTTTTTATATTTTACTACAAAACAATTTTTAATAAGTATGACAACATAAAGATCCTGAATTAATTTATTACACTTAGATGGTCTATTGTGTTTTTTTTTTTTTGTGTGTGTGTATGTGGATACGTGAATAAAGTCATAAGTGTTTAACCAATTATTTTTATTTACAAAATTTGAGTTCCAAAACTGCATAGATGTTAAAATGATTGTTACAATATAATAATGAAATAATGACTGAAATGGGAAACCATAAACTGTTCACAGTCTAATAAATGGCAATCGTAGCAGAGGCGGTCTCGATCGCCATATTAGTAAAATTCAGTATGTGACGATAATATTCCTAAGGATTGAGTCGTCGTTCAACAAAAAAAAAATAGAAAAAGACAGATCCATCATTAACCATATATGGTTCGCCCCTGCCTAGATCGTGTGTGCTAGATTGTCCAATAGTATCTGGATGCAGCCTTTATGATGTAAGCTGAGATTGCATCGCTCAGAGATGCAATGTCAGACACAATGCACTCAATGGCGCTAGTGACGTCACTGTGAGGGGTGGGGTTAGGTGAGCACATTAAAAAGCATTGGATGCAGCAGATATATCTCGTGTTTAGAGGTGTTAAACAGCACTCACAAGTATTACGGGATTATTGTTATCATAATAGGGGGACCTTTTTTTGGTGCTACATGGCACCTTTTCTTAAGCATGCTTTATAGCATATCAAATCATGCTACATAGAAGCATGTATTCTCTTTTTTGCTGTGAAGTCTATTATCGTGCTCTTAAACCAAATAGTTCTAGTTAGAACCACAAATAGCTTCACCTGCTTCATATTCGCAACTACAAAAAGGCTCTATATAGAACCATTTTAATGGGTTTTGTTAAACAGAACACTAAATGGTTCTTTGAACTCAAGCTAGGTATTTTTTTAGAACTATTTAAGGGTTATTTATTATCGAATAAGAAAATAGAACCAATCCAGAAAATTCTAAATGTCTATATTTATACAATGTATTATACAAAATATATAAAAATGTATATTTAAACATTTGACCGTCTAATTTTAACAGTTTCACTTTTTAACAAACATTAGTACATTTGTTTGTACAAATACAGTGCTTAGCTTTCACACGTTTCTCTGAAATTAGGAAAAATAAACCACAATGCAGAGAAAACAATACATGAACAACTGAAACATCTATTAAAAAGCCCTACAATTTCAACAAGTTGTACATTTTATTAATATTATTTTTTTATGTATTGGTGGTCTTGTGCCATGGCAGCATACATATTTTTGAATGAAAGACATTGTGTGCTTAATGTGACAATGAACATCGCACACTGATAAGACAAAAGACTGCAAACAGGCATTTTCCACAGTCTGTGGCATGTCCATGTCTGCCTCTAATAATGTTCATGTCCATTATAATTCTGACACTTTAAGCCTTGTGGAAATCAGGAGAGCCATTGAACTCTATGGTTGGTGTAGGACCTTGGGATTCCTATAAAACAAACAATTCACCTTTTGAGTACTTTTAACCAATTACCATAAGTCATCATCAAATAGACTTACAATTACCCAATAATATAGTTAAAGGAATTTACTCAAATTTAACATGCATATTTTTCTCATCTGCTTGGCACAAGAATATAGCAGTTATTCACAAGCTGTGGCTTTCCAAGAAAAAGAAATTGCCCCATTAGTTTAGCAGTAAACGCCTCCCTAATCTGCAACCTGAAAATAGAGTGTGCTTCATTCAATTCTTGACTTAAAGGGCACCTATGGTGAAAAATCTAATTTTCAAGCTGTTTGGACAGACATATGTGTATGTATGGTGTATAGACCATCATATAGGGGTGATATAAACACACTCAGTCCTTTTTTTTTTCAATTTAACAACATAAAAACGGTGGACCAATTGGAGAGGTTTTGAGATAGACCGCAACATGACTTAGAAGTGCGGTCCCCCCGCCCACCAATATTAATTGACAGGTGCACATTACCATATCCTTAGTATGTTGTTTCACGTCCGCCATTTTCAGCGTGTGAGTCAAAGCGATGTCACCAAAGAAACACCCTTGCCATATTTTTAGATGTGAGGCTCATTGGGCTCAACATTCACCAAGTTATCGCTCTCCTCGCCGCCAGTGTTTGTGAGTTCTGGTGGGTTTGCATACATGTGTACTTTTCATTGCGTCTTCCTTAAACTTCAGCGGTTTGCATTTCCCGCGGTCACAGAAGCTCCCTGTCAACTTAACTAGGTGCAGCTGGAAAGTGCGAGCGCGTTGCCTCACGTGCGCGTCCCTCCATTGGAAATAACGAACTAACGATGTGCAGCGTCATGCATTTTGCGTTGTCACGGATGAAAGTGAGGACCGGGAGGGTGTCGCGGATGAAACTGAGGACCGGGGGGTTTGCTCACTATTCTGCCACCTAGGTCGCCTCTATGGACGCGCTGGCCCTGCACAGGACACTTCATATTTCTGCCGCGCCACAGAGCATTATCTGAATAGTTTCATTTTAAATAACATGCAAATGTGCGCATCTGGTGTGCCGTGTCGTGGGACTTGTGGCTCTGAGCGGGGCATCCGGTGTATGACGCCCTTTAGTTATGGCCTCAAGCAGGTCATACACCAGAAGCGCCGCTCGGCGACAAGCAGCGTCGCGCCACGCAGCGGCATGCATTTTTGAATTCTAAACATAAGTTTCTATCAGGGGACACACAGCGGCGCCGCAAGTGTGCGATACTTTCAACTGTCATGTGCGTGCCGTGTCGCGGTGCATCAGGTGTGTGATGCCCTTCAGTCAAAGTTAATTCAGTGTGCTTGGTTATTAGTCTCGGTGTAGGCTACAAGCTCGGAGCTTTAAACTAGCACACAGTTGGCTGTAAAACTATACAAAGACACAAATGATTTTGTACTCTGCTTGGTCTGTGTCTGAGTCGTACATGTACAGCTGAATGCTGGTCCTCTCACTCATGTTGCTTCTCTCTTTCTGCCTGTCTGTAGCCATACACAAAGAGGGGAGCTCTTGGCTCCACCCCCTTGTTAAGTTGGGCGGGAAGTCGAAACTAATTTTCATGTGAAGCAACACGCCCCTAAAACGACAAACTGTGTACACGCCCCCAAAATGGCACTTTTTAACACATCATATCTGAATTGTGTTTTGAACTGAACCTAAACTGGCACATTCAGAAGAACCATAATATCAATATGAAATCTTAAAAAAGGGGTAAAATAGGTGCCCTTTAAGAGTAACTGGTGGCGCATTCTAGGTCCATCACAATCTGAGTAATAGAAGACAGTATTGTATAGTGCGTAAATATGAAGAACAATCAAATAATAAAATATTTAGGTGTCAAGCACCAAGCATTAGTCTTGGAAAACTAAACCAAATGCCTCCTCTGAACAAGCAGAATTATATATGCCATTATATTCAATGGTTCTTTTACATTTTGCACTCTGAAATTATAATCTCATCATGCGATTCATATTAAGACAAATTATTTTTTTTACCTTTGACATAAAATACAGATTATTGAACCAGACTTTCCTTGTGCTAAGTTCCTCCAGCTTACTACCTTTTGATCCCATACTTCTGCTTTGTTTGCAGGATGATTGATGAGCTCACCAATGGAGGCATTCCAACAACATTCACACTTTCTTTCAAAATACCTTTTTTTTTCTTCGCAAGGTTTTTTAATAAGCAACGACTTATACTTATAGTATTAAAAGAGCAGCAATAGTATAGTATTTTTTATAATAAATAAATAATGATCATTTCAGCATCAACCAGCAAGTCTGACATATGTATGTTATAAAAATGATACCAATAGATTGAATTCGATACAGGTTCCTAATGGATCGATTGCGAAGTTAAACACATCTATTCTGGTAATGAAGTCATATCTATGTCGTTTACGGATCATTAAATGACAAGGTGTCACAATCACAGCTGATTTAATAAAAAATGACCAAAGACATTTGAGGTTACAATTAACCTCAATGTTACACATGTTTACACCTGGTATTAAGATGCATTTTGTTCGGTCGGATCGCAAGTAGAGACATTCCTAGGAGACGCATTCCTGTTTAAACCTGGTGTTTAAATGTGTGCTTTTGTCCTTTTCTGATGAGGGGGGTGTATGTGATCAAGCTTTCTTTGATCTTTGTGTACTTCGAAAGCTTTGGCAATTTTCATACTGCGCAAAAAAGTGCTAAAGCAGTTCAAAATGCTTAATGAACAGGCTACTTCATGGATAGACTGAAGTAAATAAAATACATATTTTTTTCCCCTGTATGTCCAATAATCTCCAACTATACAGAATTGTTTTACTGTTTTAACATGTAGTGTATATACATTTGTGAAGGTATTTAATGTTGACCATGTGCGTCCACGCTACTACAGCTACTACATCTTATCGAATGAGTTTCCTACCATCTCAAGCACAATGTCAAGCCCCAAAGTTTGCAAAAACAAAAGCAGCTCAGGTGAGAGAAGATGGAGCATGTGCTCTGTGAGACACATCCTCCTTTACAAGGTAAAGTCTAGATCGGATACGCGGCCAGCCGGAAGTGCGATATGCACATTAATATGGCAGCATTTTTTAATGTCACTGTATAACAATAAGTAATATTTTTACAGTACTGTGAACGTTGGGTTTAGAGTTGGGGTGGAGGTAGGTGTTAAAAAATACCATTTATTAGGTCATTTAATAGATAGCATAAATAATACTTGGTACAACTACTATTTTTACGTTACTATGACGGTTGGTTTAAGGTCGGGGTAGGGATAGATGTTAATAAAATACAATAAATGGGCAATTTAATAAATAATATAAATAATTCTTGTTTACTTCCAGCCGCAACCATATGCGATTTAGCAACATCCCCTTAACAAGTGCTGTTCAAAGTCATTTCATTCGGTGGCCATCTTTAAATTCCCTCTTAGGAGCTGTTCTCATATCATGTCTAAAAGCGCATGGAAAGCTCTAGCGGGTTGCTTCATTCATTGTTTTCAACACGCCCGCTCCTTTGTCGTCTGTCGTTGCTAGGTGACCATCAACCATTTTGTCAGAGGATGACAAACTAACAAAAACAAGTTTTATTTATGGAGAAAATGAAACTGCAGTATTTGTGCCGAAATGTGTTTATTCCATAGAAAGTATGAAGCTGATCGGTCTGTTCTTGTCACATGACTCCCAGTGCACTTCTGAAAAGTTGAAATGTTTTCTATTAGGTATGCCTGGAATACGGAAACACATCGCGATGTGTGAACATTGCTCCCAATGTGCATGCAAGCCTTGCACCTCCATTGGAAATAAAGAACCTGCACACTAGAGATGCGCGGATCAGCTTAAATGTCACCCGAATCCACTCCTTCATTCTAATCATCCACCCACCACCCGCCTGCACATATTATTTTATCTGATATATATATATCAACACCCGACCTGCACCCGATCGACACTGTAATAATTCTAATTCTTTGTTTAAAGCGAGATGATAGGTCACTGTGGATCGTTCGTTATTAACAGCAGATTTAGCTTTAACATATACAGGAAAAAGATAACAAAAACGGTGCCACTTCAGCCTAAACAGCAGCTATGTTATGTTTACTTGACCTTTTTCTTTGCACTGTGAAAAAACAGAACAGCATCTAGCCTGCTGTGCCTGGATTGGTGCTGCACTAAATGAGCGTTCGCTCGCACTGCTTGTTGCAGGAATGCACAAGCTTCTCCTTGCAAGGCGCTGCAGTCGTGTAAATAAGTGATCTTGTTTCTCCCAGAATGATAGCAGATTTTCCTCTGATGACTCCTTTAACTGAAAGTTTACACAGTACTCTTGCACTTCATCCATTATTTTGGGCGTCTCTCTCATCTTCACATTCTGCGAAGTCCACTCTCTGCTTTTTTGCTGGTCATCTGCTATGACCCGCGACCCACCCGCAATTAATCATAATGTATTTTTTTTATTTCTCGACCCACCCGACCCGCAGATTATCCGCAGCGCCTGCAGATATAACCTCCATCCGCGCATCACTACTGCACATGCAAAAGACTCGATATGTGAACAGCCCCTTAGGCATTCTCTCGAGCATTCATTTTTGAATAGGGAAACTTTAAATTCTCCAAAACAGTTTGCCTAGCTTACAGTTAGATGTCATATTTAGAACCACCAATAAAATTTAACAACAAAAAAGTTCTTAAAGTTCATTTCTAAACATTCAAAACGCACAAAAGATTAATTTTCTTTAAGTTGCCCAAGCTAATGTGCATGTAAACTCGAAGGGAACAATATCTCAACACCAAACTCAATTATGACCATTTCTCGAGGATGCAATCAGATGTCTCCATGTCAATCAAACTACCATAGGAATCAATAACTTGCATGTATCATCCTCTGAATAATGCCTTGTCTGATTGTGCTCGTCTTCTCAAGTAACTTCCAACTTGTTCTTCATGGCAAATCTCTTAAAATCACAGTGGTCTCTTTCTTTAAGTTTGTTGGCATTCAAGTTGTCAGTGGGAATTCATGAAGTCAGATGGGACAGACTGTACTTTGCATCTATTTCATACAGATTACAAAACCAGAGAATATTTATTTTCAAGTGTAGTTGGTTTGTTTAAAAGTAGAGATTTCAAGCTTTATGTGGATATACTATTTGTCAGGTCTGTGAGGTAAGAATTTGCAGAGATTGCAGCATGTTTGCTAACCCCAGACAGTTCATAACAATGAAGCTGCAGAAACGGTCTGTTTTCTTGCTCTGTCATTACTGTTTTCACAGATAGAGCTATGCTGGGGGCAGTGGAGCAATGATGAATGGCCCAACTTGCCAGATTTCAGTTAGAGGTGTGCTATAGACTGCGAAATGCTGATGCTCTCTCCAGATGGCCTGTGAACAACACATTTGCAGGCATATAGTAGATGGAGTGGCCCCCTGTGCTGTGCTGACATATGTGCCATCTGAAGTGGTCCGTGCCTATGTCCATGCCTTTTTTACAGAATTCAAGGACAAGATCATTAAAAAATAGATCCAGTGAACCCAGGAAGATTTAGTTGGCCTCAGTTTTTTGAACGACTGGGTGGAAGCACAGCGGGCTGATTCAGTGATGTCACGATAATGGATGTATATGCACAGAGTGAGATGACCTAGACCAAGGGAACAAGTAGCAGAGGATCAGCCAACTCCAATTGTTGCTGCAACAGTGGGGCCACCTCAGTGTGAATCAAAGATTGTTGTGTAGGGAGGTATGTGATCCAAAGACATTTGAAACAAGATCTTGTGCCTGGTGTCTGCAGAACCAAGTCCTGGAATTGGTGCACAAACATGCAGGACACCTTGGAGTGGAAAAAAAACCCTGGGCTTGGCTTGTTGCCATTTCTTTTGGACTGGGATGACACAAGGACTAGAAAAGTGGTGTCTAAAATGTGTTCCATGTATTCTGCATAAGACTAATAAAGTGATCACCCCTCTTGTATCTATACAATCGAAAAATCCTATACAGATTGTCTCTGTTGACTTCCTAGTCATAAAAGACATAATAAGAATGTCTCATATGACACCTTATAACCCAGCAGAGATGGTACAGGGCTGCAATAATACACCCTGCCCTACTACAGGCTCACCCCTTATTTTTGAATGTTTGGACAATATGCCAAATTGCTCATGAACAATGTTGGTCCGCCCCTGAGAGATGAGTCTTCAGGAACAGTTGGCAGCTGGGTTCATCAACGCCGTAAAAGCTTAGTAGCTGCAAGAATCAAGCAAGAAAACACCCTTAACTTCACCAATATAGATAATACATAGTGGAAAGATGGGAACAGAATGCAAAAATTGTTATATCTCAACCTAAACTTGACATAATGTAATAATAATAATGTGTGTATTAATATAGCGCATTTATTGTGTATGGCCATACACCCAAAGCACTTCACAATCATGAGGGGGGGTCTCTTCACACCACCACCAGTGTGTAGCATCCACTTGGATGATGCGACGGCAGCCACAGGACAACAGCGCCAGTGCGCTCACCACACACCAGCTATTCGGGGAGTGAAAAGACAGTGATAGAGCCAATTCGGTGGATGGGGATGATTAGGAGGCCATGATAGGAAAGTGCAGATTGAGGGACTTTGGCCAGGACACCGATGTTACACCCCCTACTCTTTACGAGAAGTGCCATGGGATTTTTAATGACCACAGAGAGTCAGGACCTCGGTTTAACGTCTCATCCAAAAGACGGCGCCCACTGACAGTATAGTGTCCCCTTAACTTTTACTGGGGCATTAGGACTCACACAGACCACAGGTTGAGCGCCCCCTGCTGGCCTCAGTAACACCACTTCCAACAGCAACCCAGTTTCCCATGTGGTCTCCCATCCAGGTACTGACCAGGCTCAGCCCTGCTTAGCTTCAGTAAGTAACCGGTCTTGGGCTGCAGGGTGATATGGCTGTGGCGGTTTCTGTTGTAACAAAAGGAAGTGGTTGTTGGTGATGAGAGGGTGTTTCACCATGATATGTTACGTCCTTGTATGTCTGAGGTAGCCTCACCCTTGCAGAATAAAGTAGAGGTTCAATTATCTGATCTTATAAATGATTCAAAGTACAGTAACGTGTATTCTTGGGTTAGGGCTATCTTACGGATCTGCCAGCACCTGTACAAAAGGATTGAAGGATTGCTGATAGTATGGACACTGCTGAAGCAACTTCACAAATTCTACAGAGTGATGGACTCTCAAGCCCACCAGTTGAGCACTTGAGGTGGTCTGCACGGAGGGCCTGTTGCCTCAGCTTTGGAGAATGTGAGGTATTTAAGGTGGACATGTGTGGACACATTTAGAGTAGAGGTGGTGGATGTAAGCTGTGCCTCCCAGATGAGGGTTGGGTATGGTGGGGTTGTCCACGCCAATGGTGTTTCCTTGTGCTGTGCCGGCAAGTGACATCAACATCTAAGTTGAGTTTATAAGACCAAATCTATAAATGGATGTTGAGATTGTGAAAGGTTTTTTTTCTGTCTGATTGCTGGTGCTGCCGAGTTTCTTGCCAAGGCTACTGTGCCGGGATGTAGGCATGATATTGTTGTACTCAAATATGAATGACTGGGAGGGATATTTTGTAGTGCTGGAGATTTCTCCGGACTAAAGTTCGACAGCCACTGCTGACTTCCCGAATGATGTATCCCATGTCCGGTAGTGGGTAAGAGGGCCAGCAGTAAATTGTTTGCTATAATTGCTGCATAGCAAATGTAATATGTGTTTTGTATACAGAGGAGACTCATTTAGGGTATGATAACTGAGTAATCTTGGTTCTCTGGAACTTGTTGTTTTGTGTTTGCATGTTTGTGTGTGTATGTAAGTAAAAAGGTGGTTCAGATTATTATCATTCTCGCACACATGATTGAGTGTATAGTGACGGCGGCTAGATATTTAGCTTGGGTGGTAACGATAGTTTGTATATGGTCTTAGGTATGGTCTATGGCATTAGTATGTTGTTATGAGGAACTTGTATTACATGCTTTTTGGTGTTTGATGTGTTATACAGTTGTGTTGGTTGGTTATGTGAACTGATGTGTTGCACAATTACTTTGATACCCTTATGTTGAATATTTCATAGTTGCCATTTTAATTGCCTTATTGAATCAATGTGCTACAATCGTTCAACATTGTATTCAATATGAACGTTTTAGCTCCTACCCACATCTCTCCACTTTAAGTAAAATTGATTTATACGTTTTTTTTTTTTACAATAATTAAAATACATATTAATTGTAAAAGCTGAAAGACATTTGTAATGAGAAATGGTGACATATCGTAGCATTTAAAATACACACTCTCCCTATTCCCTCACTGGTCAAGTCAAAAACATACAAGCGTGTTTATTTTGAAATAATTCTTCAAAAAATATTGCTGATTTGCTGCATACACCAAAATATTTTTTCTGAAGGACACTGAAGACTCTAATTTTAGATATATCCACAGCTAAATTAGCTATATTTCATTATTTCGCAATAATACTTTTACTAGATATATATAGCATCTGTATGAAGACCTTTCAAGTGATCTGCAAAAAATTGTAAAAAAAAAAAAAAACCTCAAGCCAAACAAAAGCATTCGACATAAGACTATAAATTTAGCTTTGTTTAACTCAGCTGTATGATCTTTCAAGCATAACATTACATCCCATTGGCGGATCGTTTATTGTCATTTTAAATGAAACTGTTCTGTTCAGTCACTCACCTCTGCTGAATCAGCTTGATTACCAATTAGCAATTCCATCCCGTCTGAAGCCATAATCCTTGCTTTGATTATATCTAACAGTGCGTAAGAGTGTTTGTGGTACATTGTGATCTCATGGAAGATGAAAGGAAAAAGGGCTGGACAAGCGACTGCCAATCACTGCAGTAGCGATGTAGGATTCGTCTATTTGAGAGTCGGATCTTTCAGTCAAATCAGTTTACAAAACCGTTCTATTTCTGGTAAGGATTTGTTCAAAAGAATCGATTCATGAACCTCGATTCACCAAATTGCAGAGCAGATATTTTGCCACAGATTTACCCTCAATCGTCCACAATATAATAGCAAAGTTCGAGTTTCACTTAATGCCATTAAAGGTGTAAAGTTCTTAAATTATTCAGAGTAGCCACGAAACTGAACTGTGTTTCTGCTTCCATCTAGTGGTGATTGAAGGACACTTAGAATTCACGTTTATTCACTGGGTTGACAGGACACCGTCTCTGTGTTGTTTAATCTTAGTGCGAAATATATTTGTTTTAATGACTAAGAGATAAAAATAGGCCTATGTCTCTTCACATGATGTTGTGAAGCAGTAGGCCTACGCTTGTGGAATAACACTTGCTGGATTATTTAGTAGATTAAAAGATTATTTAATAAACTCTGCTACACTTTCTATTATCACTTCATCTCCTGATTCTCTTCTCTGGCTCTCTCAGTCAACTTCGTGGGTGATAAATGACTGTTTGGGCATCAGACGGTACCAGTGGTTTGGGTAAAGAGTAAAATAAGTTATTTTGAAGACTTTTGGTAGCCATTGACTTTCTTAGCAGGCCTATTATGTATTTTATTCCATAACATTTTTCAAAATATTTTCTTTTTTGAAACTTAAATCAGTTTGTATACACTATGAACAGCAGCTACGCTAATTATTCTCCTTATTCTGTATTTCCACCTGGGGGTACTCATCTCGAGACCCTCAGACTATGCAGTGCCACTGATGCGATCCAAGACCAGCGACGAGACGATCCCAAGGTTTCCGGACCAGGCCGTATCCTGAGCTGCTGCTGTGGTAGTCTTGATGGAGAGCATGAGACTGATTCCTGTGATGCTCCAAGGACAGACGTGTCTTTACGGAGGTCCAGCTACTGCGCCTAGACTGCAGCTCTGCACAAGACGTTTGGCCATAGGAGAAATGGTCGTGCCCAACTGAGCCTGGTTTCTCTCGAGGTTTTTTTAAATTCTTCACTTTTGCCAATTGGTGAAGTTTTTTTCCTCGCCGCTGTCGCCACTGGCTTGCATGGTTCGGGATCTGTAGAGCTGCACATCGATGGAATTGCTCCTCAGTGTTTGGACTCTCAGTAGTGATTATTAAACCACACTGAACTGAGCTAAACTGAACTGAACTTAAACACTGAAAACTGAACTGACACTGTTTCAATTCACTATAAACTTCCATGTGAAGCTGCTTTGACACAATCTACATTGTATAAGCTCTATACAAATAAAGATGAATTGAATTGAATTGAATTTGTGACAAGTGTATGAAGAAGTTGACAGAAACGTTTGTGTTTGTTTGTAAAATTGATTATATGACATGGACACATGGATTTACTAACGTTTTCTCAAAATATTATTGATAGATTTATAAAGAATAGTTTCTTTTGGGCATCTAATTCTGTGCATTGATTTACAACTTACAAGCACAGAAAATGCTTTTTAAAAGCAGAAATGGATTTATTAGATTAAAATGCTTAAAAATATGTACTTTTACTAACAAAAAATACATACACTGTCAAAATAAATCCATAATTTAACTATTTATTTCAGGCAGTTGGGGTGCCGGAAATAAACCGTAAAATAACGACAGTTAAATTACAGAAATTTACTGTAAAATAACAGGCATTAAATTACAGAAATTTCCTTAAATTTAAATGTATGGTAAATTTCTGTAATTCAACCTCTGTTATTTTACTGTAAATTTCTGTAATTTAACAGCTGCTATTTTATGGTTAAAAAACATTTTGGGAGTGTTTATTGTTGGGTATTGTAAAACACCACCATTTAATGTTTAAGATTTGTTCAATTTAAGTGATTCAGTATCCTATTTGTAGAAAGTGTCTGCCTAGGGACAGAGCAGAACAATTTAATTGTAGTAATTTTAGAGAGAGCACTGACAACAGTTCAATATGTCAAGTTCTTAAAGTACAGACTCATGACAGACTAATTAAATGTAGTATTACAGAAGAAGTGCAGTTTCTATAAATATAAAGAACCTCAAGACAAGATTTCTGAGCCTCACTGCACATTTGTCTTTCTAAATCTTTAAATGACCAAGATTATCCTTTCTGTAATTCATCTAATCAATGACCTATAGTGATTTTAGCCAGAATAGTCCTAAATAATAGAATACAGCACACTGCAATGTTTAAACACATTATCAGGCTTATTTACCTTTAATGTACACTGTAAAAAAATCTGTAATTATACGGTTTATTTCCGGCAGCTGGGGTGCCGGAAAAAACGCTGTAAAATAACGGCCATTAAATTACAGAAATTTACTGTAAAATAACAGAGGTTGAATTACAGAAATTTACCAGAAATTTAAATTTAAGGAAATTTCTGCAATTTAATGTCTGTTATTTTACGGTAGATTTCTCTAATTTAACAGCCGTTATTTTACTTTTTTTTTTTGGTAAAATTACGGATTTTATTTACAGTGTAGAGATGCAGCGTCCTGTTTTTAATCCTGAATGGGTTGTTGCTTTTATAAAAATATATATGGGTAAGACTTTACAATAAGGTTGTATTAGCTAGTTAAATACATTTACTAACATGAACAAACGATGAACAAAATATTTATTACAGTATTTTTTCCTATTAGTTAATGTTAGTTAACATTAACAGCAAATTAACTAATGTTAACAAGCATGAATTTGAATAAAGCATTGGTATATGCTGAACTATGATTAATACATACTGTACAAGTATTGTTCATTATTAGTTTATTGTTAGTAAATACATTAACTAATGAAATCTTAACACTGCCTGGCAAAAGTCTTGTCACCTATCCAAGTTTTCAGAACAACAAATAATAACTTGATTTCTAGTTGATCATTTAGTATCAGAAGTGGCTTATATGAAAGGCAAATGCTTCTAAATTACGCTTATTTGACCAAAATAAAATATGATCAAGCCTTGATTTTTTATTATTTCATTAGGACAGGTCTGAAATTGCTTAGACAAAGTCTTATCACTTAACAGAAATAATGTACAGTATATAGTATATAAAGTCATGGTGCAGTGGAAAAAGAACGAATATTGTGTATGACTCCCATGAGCTTGGACGACTGTATCCATACATCTCTGCAATGACTCAAATAACCTATTAATAAAGTCATCTGGAATGGCAAAACAAGGGTTCTTGCAGGACTCTCAGAGTTCATCAAGTTTGTTTGGATGCCTCCTCCTTCATCTTACCCCAGACATGCTCAATAACGTTCATGTCTGGTGACTGGGCTGGCCAATCCTGGAGCACCTTGATCTTCTTTGCTTTCAGGAACTTTGATATGGAGGCTGAAGTATGAGGAGCGCTATCCTGCTGAAGAATTTGCCCTCTCCTGTGGTTTGTAATGTAATGAGCAGCACAAATGTCTTGATACCTCAGGCTGTTGATGTTGCCATTCACTCTGCAGATCTCTCACACGCCCCCATACTGAATGTAACCCCAAACCATGATTTTTCCTTCACCAAACTTGACTGATTTCTATGAGAATCTTGGGTCCATGTGGGTTCCAATAGGACTTCTGCAGTATTTGTGATGATTGGGATGCAGTTCAACAGATGATTCATCAGAAAAATAGACCTTCTGCCACTTTTAATAACGATCAACTAGAAGTCAAGTTATTATTCGTTGCTCTTAAAACTGGGATTGACGACAAGACTTTTGTCAAGTAGTGTAATTTAAAGTTTAACCAATAATGACATTTTTGTTCTTATAAATTAAATCTATATTAATATATTATATAACTTTAACCATCACCTCTGACAGGAAAGCAATCATATCATCCCCTTTAACATGCTTAAACTGATGATCACACTATACAAACCCTCTGGCCTCGAGAATGCATTATTACTGTAAGGGTTATTGCAGAGGGAATAAACACAACTCTCTCCAGTAGGTGGAACATTTTCTTTCAGGAGCAGAGGAAGAGGAGCAGGGGAGGGGTGAGGGAATAAAAAAAGCATCGTCATACAACATTCATTCACATTAAATATTCAGCAATCTTAACCAAGTCACGCGGCGACCGTGCAAGCATATATCTTGAGCCCACTAAAGGACATGCATGCAAAGTTGCTAGAAACTATTACAAACTTATGTATGCCAACATATGAGTCTAATACATCTGACGATTTGTTATGTCTCTGCAGGACAGTGACGCATCCCGGCCAGTCCGTCCTTCAGCCCGGCTCTTGGTCTCACGTCACGTAGGTTTTGGGCGGACCCAGCGTTCCGTGGGGTCCATGACGACCCGTATAGTGGAGGAGAAGGGGACCGCCTAAAAACAGACTCTTTTATTGGACACGCAGTGTTGCTAGGTGCTGCAGGATGTCCGTAAGTGAGCATCAGCGCTGGAACTATATGAACGCTGTATTACAGCGAGGGAGCAATCTTTAGGGAGGTGTCGGTGTGCCGTATTATCCGAGACGAGAAGAGCATTGCCGCAGTGAGCAAATAATCTCATCAACTGGCTGTGGATTTCATGTGCCTTACAGACGCTGACATTTATAAGAAGCAAAAAGGGTACTCGGCTTTGAAGCGGCTATGCGCGTGCTCGGTAAAAGTAGACGTCGGAGAGATCGTTCAACACAATGGTATTTCAAAAGGCAGATGCGCACTTTATAGTTTTGTGACGGATTGAGCAACGTGACATGCCCTGTCACCATCCCAGCATGGTGAGTTTGATTCTGATGTTAGTTTTGTAGTAAATAAGTATGTTTTTAAATTGTTTTAAAGTAGCTGCACGTTTGCGCTATGCGTTTCTGATGTAGGGAGCTTGCGTACTTAAAAAAAGAAGTGATGTTTGAAAGATTTGGACGGTTTTAGTTTTGACTTTTTAAGCAACTGTACAAATATTTGATTATAATTAATGTTAGCTTCTGTATGTAAACGAGGAGTCTGGTAGTCGGTGCTGAAATGATGCCGAACTGCGTCAGTACACACTGTCATTGCAGGTATGGCAAACCGTCTTAACATTTATTCTTTGTAAAATTAAGTGACTATTTTTGATCTTATTTTATTTTCGCATGACTAATTATTAATGCAACAAAGACGAGCATCTTTTCAATTTTACTGTAGTCTAACTATTCATTAATTGCAGAATAGTGACTAACATGTATACATCAGTAGTGGCTATATAACCATTCACTTGTGATTACTTTGTCAAATTAACTTCATTCATTCATTCATTTCCTTTTCGACTTAGTCCCTTTATTAATCATGGGTCGCCACAGCAGAATGAACCGCCAACTTATCCAGCATATGTTTTACACAGCGGATGTCCTTCCAGCTGCAATTTAGCTTATTCAATTCACCTATAGCGCATGTCTTTGGACTGTGCGGGAACACAGGGAGAACAAGTAAACTCCACACAGAAATGTCAACTGACCCAGCCGGGGCTCGAACCAGTGACCTTCTTGCTGTGAGGCGATCATGTTACCCACTGTGCCACCGTGATGCTCCTGTAAAACTTACTTTTCAGGCATAATTATTGTCCAGTAACATTTCAAGTTTTATGGCATAACTGCTATCCAGTAGTCACTTTTACTTGTAAGAATTGTAGTGTAGGGTATAATGTAGCCATTGTGTCATATGACAAATCATGAAATGGTTTTAACTTTAAATGTGAATGTAAATACAGTATGTGTTTGTTTCAGGGTCAGACTTTTCCATTAATGCTGTAGACAACAAGGACAGTTTTAACATTAGTTTTTCTCAGTGGCTTTGGTGCATTTCTCACAACACTATTTACATTTGCACAGCAGTTAATGCATTTCTCAAAACAATTAGTCATTTGTGCACAGCAGAGTAGCAGTTTCTCATTCCTTCCAACAAATTGCGAATGCTTTTGGACATGCTTCAGTTGCTTTCATACAACTCTCTGCTGTTTGTAACATTATCATCTGCTTATGTCATGTCAGTCAAAATGAACTAAACTTGTGAATGCTGAATAGTCATTCCAAATAAAATTAATAGTCCTCATTTCATTACTTGAGTCATTACATACAAAAATGTTGAACTAGTTGTCAAATCTGTCAAGCAAACTTTATTTAGAATTGAAAATCTTTTTTTTTCCTGTAAATGTCTTCTAAATTGAACAATTTGATGAATGATTTACAGACCTGTGTATGTTGTAGGTTCAGTTCCAATATGTACTGCAGTGTTGTTTCCAGTTGTGCACAGCTCTACCCAAAGGGAGTTTATGTTTGTTGTAAATAAGGGTGCTTTTATTCTTTTGCACAATGCTGTGAATAAATTAGCATTGTAAAGAGCAAATGCAGTAAACATGTGAAACGTACATATTCAGTGTCTTGTACTCAGATACCTCACTAAATGCAGTGATGTCTAACTTTACTGAAGTTTTCAAATGGCTGTGCAAATAGTATATAGTGCTGTCTTGAGCATTTTCAGGACGTGTCAGCAAAATCTGACTTTTATGCATTGAAATAAATGTACAGAGTAAACTCATAATGAAAACATGACAAAGCCATTTGACTATCTTGTTCATAAACAATGGAGTCAGGACTTTTCATCTTGATGACACTGACACTTTCATTGACATGAATACTTGCTTTTGAGGAATGAGCTCTCCATTTTTTCAGGTTATCAACTAGGTTTTGCAGTGTGTACTGATTGTTTTGAGAAATGCATTAACTGTTGTGCAAATGTAAATAGTGTTGTGAGAAATGCACCAAAGCCACTGAGAAAAACTGTAATAATCGGTCTCTGCTGTTGGAAGGGTATTCGTAAAACATATGCCAGAGTAGTTCATTCCGCTGTGGCGACCCCTGATAAATCACCACTAAGCCAAAGGAATATTAATGAATGAATGAATCTGTCTCTTCACACTGTAAAAATTTGAAGGCAACAAACTTCAGGACATATTTGAGTTTACTCAACTTAAATTGAGTCAAGTGCAGTGATTGGGTTGAAAGCTTCTTGCCTTAAAAATTTAAGTTGAGGAAACTTGTTTTTTTACAATACAGGATTTGTGAGTCAACTAAAATAAACATTTTTGACAAGATTTCTGTGCATTTTCAAAGCAAAAATCAAGAACGGAAACAAATAATGCCATAAATCTTGAGAAAAGCCATCAAAAAATCTGTCATAATATAGAAAAATGTCCCTGTAAATTCCTGGAGGGAGTTGAATAATTGCATCCTTCTTGTCTTTCATGTTAAGAATACTAAAAACTTTATTAAAAAACAATAACAATTCTAAACAGTTTACTCCCCCCCCCCCCCCCCCAAAAAAAAAACTAAATCAAAGAGCTGCAATATTTTGACAAAATCATACTGTTAGTAATTGCTCTTGATATTGTAATAATAATTACTGAAAAGCTTTGTGTGTAAAGAAATATTTATCTGGCTTTATATGTTTATATTGATCCATATTGTTTTAATTTTAGCTCAAGTATAAAAGTTACACAAAAACTCCAGTACATTTACTAAAGCTGCAAAATTATGTTTTACTTACAATATTTCAGCACTTTTGTTTATGATTAGAGCATTCGCCAGCATGCAGTCCTACAGTGACCATGCACTCAACAAAACCCTGGTTTTCTGTGATGAATGCATCTGATTGGATACTGCAATCGTACCCTCGTCACAGTATGTGTTTGGTAAGGCCGGGCATACATTATGTGTCTTTTGCTGCCTTGCGAGCTCATATGTGTTATCTGGAGAAAATCAATGATGCTCATATGGTTGTGTGAGAAGAATTTACAATCCAATCCTAGCCAAGTGACTCACAAGCTCACAACCATTTTTAAACGTTAAAAAAGGGAGAAGTCATCTTGAATTTGTGAGGTGTGTGTGATTGAACAAGCCTGTCAATCCACTTAAAGCTAATTAATCAGGAGGAACAACTGGTTGAACGCCGAACACTGTATTACTGTATGTGTTATGCTTGACAGGATCATCAGATATGATACAGCAGACCAGGCTTTATAATTCACACACATGGGCTGACTAGTCGTTCTGATTTTCTGGAGCTGAAAAAGAATCTCTATGTGTAGCAAACATATACAGCTCATGTCATTAATACAATTTTATGGTGAGGAGAGAGGCTTTGAAAGCAATAAAAACAATGTATTTCTCTGTCCCTGTTTTGGTGCAGAATTTTATGCAATTGCTTCGAAATCGTCAGGTCATAAAATTGTGCGTATATCACTGCGTCCAAATGATTTTGTCGTGATGAGTACATGCGTGTACAATCCTCCTAACATCAGAATTTGCACTGTGTACATCTGCCTTAACAATAAAAGCATCAGATGAAAAGGAAAAATGTGTTAAAAAGACCATCAAAATAAAGTGGTACCAAAATTATATTTCTTTTCATTGATCTGGGGGTCAAAATGATAAAGGCTTTGGTGATTCAAAATCATATTTGTTAAAAGAGGCAGCAAACATCCTATTTTTGGCATAACTCAAATGTGTTTTGATATTTTTTATAGTCTGAATAGCCAAATTAGATTTCATGACACAACAGCAATAATATTTTTCTCTAAATATGAAGGTCATTGGGAAAAAAATCCTAATATTCTTAATCAATTAGATACTGCAACCAATATGTAATGTCACAAAAGGCATGCGATTCTGGCTGGACTTCTTTCTTCTCACTCATATACTGTACATTCATTCATTTTCCTTTGGCTTAGTCTCTATTTCAGAGGTCGCCACGGCGTAATAAACCGCAAACTATTCCAGCATATGTTTTATGCAGCGGATGCCCTTCTAGCTGCAACCCAGTTATGGGAAACACCCAGACACACTTATTCACACACACACACTCATACACTATGGCCAATTTAGTTTATTCAATTCACCTATAGCGCATGTCTTTGGATTGTGGGGGAAACCGGAGCACCCGGAGGAAATCCACGCCAACACTGGTAGAACATGCAAACTCCATACAGAAATGCCAACTGACCCAGCTGAGGCTCGAACCACCGTCCTTCTTGCTGTGAGGCGACAGTGCTAACCCCTGAGCCACTGTGCCACCATGTCTGACACATTGGGCCCTATCATACACCCAGCACAATACGTGTTTGGCGTGATTTGTTGCTATTTTAAGACAAGCGCAACCCTAATTTTTACTTTTTGCACCACGTTGTTTAAACAGCAAATCTATTTGCGCCACTTTGTGGACTCATGGGTGTGCTGGTCTAAAATAGAGGTGTGTTAAGGCGATTTGTTGGTGCATTGCTATTTTGAAGAACTGAAATAGACCATGACATTGACCAACTAAAAGCAAGTCTAAAGTCCAGCGCAGATCGCATTTGTTATGCGCCTATGCAGGTCCAAACTTACACATTGCTTAATACACACAGAATGTACAGCAATATACAAACATCTTTACATATAAAACAAATCATTAAAGAGCCCCTATTACACATTGAAAAGGGTCATATTTCGGTTTTATGGGTCTCCAACAACATACTGATATGTATGCAAGGTCAAAAAATACGTTCATGGTCTTATAATATGCATTTATTTTTACCTAATTATCCCAGCGACTCCCATATGAATCGTTCAGCGATTCATTTGTTCCCAAACCCTTGCTTAGCGCGAAGCTAATTTGTGCTGATTGGACCGATGACAGCCTGTTGCCATTGGTCGACAGCGTTCAGCGCGAGACAGTAAAATGCCCAGCCCGGTTTATCAAGCCCGCGGGTCGCCAACATTGGTATAGGATCCGATCGCAACAGACGCCCGAAACACGCTTCAAAGTAAACTTACTAACACCACAGTAAAAAGTACCCGGTTCTCAACAGTGTTATTCAGACACCTCAGCGCCGAAAGCAGTGCAGTTAAACACAAGCATATTGCTCTGGTTAAGTATGAATCATATTCAGTTTTAATCCACACAGCAGCAAAAGCTAAACTATTCTGAACTTTGACCTCTGCACGTGTGCAGGATCAGCTAACGGTGGCCATAGCAACGACAAACGGCAGTGGAACGAGCTCACGAAAGCATTTAATTCTGTAAACAAAGCAGCACGCGTCGCGTTTACAACGTTGCATTAGACGCGATATGAGAATATAAAGAGTTAACCTGATACAGTACACGCGGTTACTAGTAACAAAACATGTAGATCATTTCTATTTGCAATCATTGCTGTGGCACCTTGTCCGTGAACTGCTATATGTTCTAAGGGCTTACCTGTACTCTGTTTTTCTAAACGATCACATCCCCAGCCGGGAGGTTGTAGCATCCTCTGTCCTCTGACAAGCTATCTCTGCGGGCTCCCGCTCTCCATTCGCAAGCCCACCAGCTCGAAGCCCAGCGTTCAGCAGCCTGCCGGTGTACCTAATAATTTGTCCTTATTTTGCCTGCGCCCCTGGTGTCTAGACTGTCCATTACAATATGGAGGCAGAAACTAATGCATGGGCTGTGTAGTGATAGATCGCCCATTGTAAGCGAGCAGATTTCTGAACGACTCCTTTCCCTCACACTTCCAATAATATCCAGGTAAACACAGTGTCTTCATAAGCGTCTTGCTGCTGTGTTAGTGTGCGGGGCCGCAGGTTTGAATTTTGCCGGGTCTGCACGCAATCATTATGTTTCATAACGTTGTCACGCCGAAACGGCTGAAGACTTGTTATCAAGATGATTCATTTAAACCACTATGAGTCGACTCTTTTATAGATGAATCAATAGTTTTAGAAACTGTCCACTTTCAGATTTAAGCTTTAGCTGGATATTTCACTTCACTAAGTGCTGTGTTACACACTACATGGAAGGTCATTTTCAAAAACCCATAATTGGGGCTCTTTAAAGGATTAAAATGCTACAAAAATTGTATTTTCTACATAATTAGAATTAGGTTATTAGCAGTATTATTTATTATATGCATATTTATATTTGTTTTTATAAAAACAAGTTTAGATTTGTCTGCCCGTCTGGTTTTGGGGACGTATGCGTCCCTATATGGGGCATAAGAATAGAATAGTTTTTTGACCGCACTTTGTTATTATTGTTCATTTGTTCATTTTCTGGAAATTAGAAGTGAATTAAGAAATAGTTTTGAAACAAATCTCTGTGCTTAACAAACAAAATTAAATACGTAGCTAATAGATGACTTCAGTGGAGTGTGTACAACATCGTTTCTTTATTCACGAAAGTAAAAGAGTAAAGAGTTAAAGCAAAGAGAAAGTAAAGAGGGTGAATGGAGAAGGCTTGTTCTTTATCATCGCGCTGCAGATGGTCTGCTTAACTGTTTTCTCGCTAGTAAAGCATTCAGTTTTTCCACTTACAAAGTCTGCCATGTAAATAGCAAATGCGCCATGGCGCGACTCAACCGACTTTTAAAGGGAATGGGAGATGAGACTCTGATTTGTTTAATGCACGTTATGCTCAAAACACAACCATAACTAGGCCCACACGGAATCTGCGCGCGCAGAATTCCACAGATTTTTTAGCCCATCATTAACTCTGTTCATTTACTTGAGTAAACGTGTGTAAATCTATATTTATTTAGTTTTTTAATTAATTACAGTAATATTATTGACTAATATAAAAATGTTCATGTGATTTATGTACAATGCAGTTTGTACAGTCATTTTTTCTGTCTTGTAGTAGATATATGAGAGACTTGCTTTGTTTACCAAATAAAGTGGATCTAATTGGATTTGCATTTTAAACATTAAATAAAATATATTATTTTTTATTTCACATATTAAGGTTTTAGTTATAATACTCCCAAAATAATTCCGCAGAAATCAGCAGATTTTTACCAAAAATCTCTGCAGAAATAGCAAAAAAGTCAGATTTTTTTTAGGGAAAACATTCCGTCTGGCCCTACCCATAACTCATTAGGACAATAAGCACAACCCTGTTAGACCATGTGCCAGGGCGCAAAGCGTACTTCTCTGTCTTCAAAATAGCAAAAGTGGATTCGGACACAGCCTTAATGCTTTTGCGTCATGCACTTTAGACTTTGCACCTAGATCATTCAAATAGTGTGCAAATCTGAAAGTAACGGTACACATGGAAATGATTCATTCAGATATTTTGTTTACATGTAAATAGTGCAAGTGCATTTATTGCTGCCTTATCTAGATATTGTGTGGACAGAAAGTTCTAAAAACACAAAACATTCAAGTTAAATTAAGCTTTAGTTTACTTTTCTGAAGTTTAAGGATTAAACTACTTGCCATATTGCAGGTGCATTTATTCAAGGAGGACCACGCAAATGGCTGAATATCACTGATGAGTGTCCAGCGATTCACTGGTCATGGAAAACCTGACTGGATCCAACGCTGAGCAGCAGCCTGTGGGCTCCACAGGTCCTTCTGTACCCTCAAAAAAGACTGTAATTTATGAAAATGGTCATGAACATCCCACTCATATGGACCCTACAGCTGCAGCACACAGGGGGGCCAGTGATCCAACTGCATACCCCCTATCAGATTACAGAGGCCTGGTCCGGCAGAGATTTATACGCAGAAGTTTGTGGTTCTCTGAGTCAGAAGATCAAGAACTTGAGGTTGCAGAGTGCAACATCACCAGCAGCCCTGTTAAAAGTGCACATATCGCTGTCCAGAGGAGCTTTAACAAGGAGAGTCAGGTGGAACAGGCAGATGGAACAAACGAGAACTTGAGCAAAGAGCCAGAGACAAGCGAGACTGAGGACAAGCAAGATGCTGAGCAGTCTGAAGCTGCGGGGAAAGCAGGGAGTGATGAGAATGAGGAAGAGGCTGAAATGAAGGCAGTTTCCACTTCTCCAGGTGGACGCTTTCTTAAGTTTGACATTGAGCTTGGCAGAGGCTCCTTCAAAACTGTTTATAAGGGCCTGGACACTGAGACCTGGGTGGAGGTGGCCTGGTGTGAACTTCAGGTAAGGATAATGCAATTACAACAACTGCTTTTGTAATCCTTGCAGTGTTTCATTGACTGCATAATAGCATTCCTGTTGGCCTCCTTTCAGATTCCCCAGATTTGTTGATATGCTGTATTTAATATCATAGCAAAAAAAGGTGTCAGTTTGATTTAGGGGCAGTTTATCCAAATATGAAACTTATATTATTAATTACTCACCCTCATGTCGTTCCAAACCCCTGAGAAATTTGTTCATTCTTTCATATATTTTAAGAAAAAACTGAGAGCTCCATCATCTTTTTTAGACAGCAAGGTTCTCAACTTGTTCAAAGGCCAGAAATGTACCAAAAACATCTTTAAAATAGCCTTCTGTGGTTTAATGTTATATTGCAATATTATCAAGCTAAATTAGCAACTTTATTCAGCAGTTTCTTTTCCTCAGTGTCAGTATATTGCGCACGTTCATGAGCACTATGCAGTTATCAGAGGTAATTTGTCAGATGCACGTCAAAGCGAGACACATGAATGTGCGCCCTATACTGACAATGAGTAAAAGTTTTATGCACACTCAAATGTATTCTCACAACTTGAAAAAATTCCAATTGAACCACTGAAAGTCTGTTTAATGCACAGCAGATGCAGCATGAGTGATTTAGACACGAGAACATTTTGAGTTTACTCACTTCATTCACGAGTCAAATTCGTTTAAAGCCTAGCTCACACTACAGGATTTTAAACATCGGCAGATCGTTATGCAGTTCACACTACATGACTTGATACTGTGTCTTTTAATCACTGTGTTGTTCATTTACGTAGTGTTGCGTAGTGTGATCCACAAGAGGGGGGGTCATACACTACATGATCTGACAACAACTTGTTCTCCAACAGTTCAGTCAAGCTACCAAATCACAGCCAATGAAATTTTGAGGTAGGAGTCGTCAGAAAAAACTGAACACTATTGGCTGCTTGTGTGCTGATTACATCACTGACAGCGTTTCAAGCTTTCAAGGGAGCATTTAAAAACATCATCAGTCAGCTGATGCATCAGCGGATCTGTCACTCATCTGCAAAGTTCAAGTGTATAGATACACAGCGTTTTTAATTTTTGTAATTTTATAACTCTTTAAAATAAAATGAACATATCTATAACACCCTGACAGTTTCTCAATATCTGTGTAATTCTTTCTAACATTGTTATTTTTTTTTATATTACAAAACAGTAAAGTACTGAGCATGTCTACTTTTAATTACCATATTGGTCAAACGACTGCATGCATGTCTGCTTCTTTTC
The DNA here is from genome assembly GCA_903798205.1 of Danio tinwini. Taxonomy (NCBI): domain Eukaryota; kingdom Metazoa; phylum Chordata; class Actinopteri; order Cypriniformes; family Danionidae; genus Danio; species Danio tinwini. The sequence continues at coordinate 4,973,674 of CAIGQZ010010775.1, forward strand.
GCTGTGACTTTATATATGCATGTATTTTTTACCTAGCAACTTCCTGCTAAAATAAACAAAACCTTCTAATAGCAAAAACATAAATTTACTTCAGATATATCTTTCAAAACAGCATATTCTGTACCGCGAAATATCTCCTGTTTGAAAGTGAAAATGAAAGCGAGGCTCAGACCTTTGCATGTTCTAGTTATAGGCTGTATTACCAAAAAAGATAATATTTTTAGGGTAATGCTGTCATAAAATATGATGACAGACATTCAAAGCTTAATTTTAATATCTCAATAAAAGTTTTGAATGTAAATACGATGTTAGAAAGGTCATAATGACCATTATTGTAATTCTAATAGTTATTCTATGTTTAGAATAGTAGAATTCTAGTTCCACTGTTAATATAGCCTACTCTCGTGTCCGTGTTAACACAGAATGAAGCGAGTGCATCGATGCCCATTCTGGCCAATCACAGACGTTTCTGTTCAGCTCCTGAACACACGGCCATTCAGCTCATGCTGATATGCTCTCTCATTGGCTGCAGCTCGTCACTACATCTGACCACACGTGGGATTGAGTTGGCCGACTACTCTGAAATATTCAGCATGCTAAATTGGATTATTGGATTATATAAATTATTGGATTTCCGTCTGCGAGGTGTTGGCGACGCTTCAGCGAGCCTCTTTGACGCGTTGTTCAGTAGTTCACCGATAAAGACTGCCGAGTGCCGTGCACCCGCAGATTTTTCCCCGATCACAGCCCGATCTGTCGGTGAGCTAGTTAACTTCCAAATCGGGCTCAAATTAGGCTTAAAATCCTGTAGTGTGAACTAGGCATTATTCGCGTGTCAAATTCACTTCGCGATAGACGTGGATTCACGTCATGGGCAGGGCTTCTGTCTGCCCGATGACTCTAGCTTCGTTGCTAAATAGCTAACATGGATTTTATTGAGAGAACAGCTGTGTTTATGTGCATTAGGAAGTCTGAAAAATAGCGTAGATTTGTTCGGCGCCTTTTCTAAGTCTACTAGATCCTTTCGGAGGGTCACCCAGCTCTGTGAGTTTATCAACTCCTCTAGAAACTATACTAGAATGACGGAGGCTTTCAGCTGCGCATCAGACTGAGACCAGAGCCCAGTTTGATGAACTGTTGTTCGGTGTCGGCAAGAGGATTACCCCTCGGGACACCAACAACAGGCACTACGTCATGATCACTCCCCTACAAGAGCAAGCTCATGATTGGTTAACGCGGCGCGAATGTCTGCAGAAGTTCAGATTTTCCAACTCGAGTGATTGACTTAACATGTAAATCACTCGCGCTTGACATTTTATCTGGGTCTGGTGTGAACGCAGCATTAAGGATTTTATTTTGGATCTGAGTTGGGACCATTGCTGTCTATGGAGCGTGAGGGAGCTCTCTGATTTCACCTAAAATATCTTAATTTTGCTCCAAAGAGTCTGAAACACTCAGTTTGGAATGACATGACGATGAGTACTTAATAATACAATTTTCTTTTTTGGAGGGGAACTAACACCATAACTATACAAGCATAATATTAAGCTCTAGATTTTCCACTATATCAGTTATCTATAAGTAAATGCTAAAATGTTAAAAATATGTGGTTTATCTAAATGAGCTATTAACAAAGGAGTCTATATACTTTCTAAATTGATCCTTTTGCAATTCAGAATGCTTCCTCCTACAGGTTTCTCGGGTCATCTGATATGGCCACTTCCTTTTATCAGCACTATTGATTGTAAAATGGGGAGATTGAATCACCGTGGGCCACTTCTATATCGGATTCCCTATGTTTAATAGTGTTTCCTTGTTGTTGTCTAGAATAATTCGATTTTCAGCTGAGTTTAACATTTTTTTCAGAAATATTGAGAGCTGATTATGAGATTAATTTTAATTGCACCATGCAAACAGCTTTGTGCTACTTCTAGCCTGTTAAAACTTTTAATACATCTGAGAGCTTGCTCAAGCATCCCAGTAGACAAAAACAGTACAAAGGCTGAAGGGTGTGGACACAAACAGACTTTGGAGATCAGCAGTGCACATCCCTGGAGGATCAGTCCCCTCTGCAGTGTCATGTGATAAGCCCTGGTCATGTTAACTTACCTTCAGAAATGATGCAACAGTGCAATGTTTTCAAGCCATTTCTTTGTCTGTTTTGATAAATTCAAAACAAGACATGTTTTTAATTAATCACATAATTTTATGCATACAATATTTAAGAATTAAAGGGCGTCTATCTTACCTCTTTTACAAGATGTAAGATAAGTCTTTGGTGTCTCTATCTGTGAAGTTTCAATTCAAAATACCCATCAGATTATTTATATACAATGCAGAATATGCCCATTTTTGGCTTAGAACAAGGTGTAGCTGTTTTTGTAGCCTGTGCCTTTAAATGCAAATGAGCTGGTTCTCTCGCCCACTGTTCCCCCATGCATGTTTGCTTCTCATGCGTTACGTCAGATAAACATCAGTCAGTGACAGATATAGACACGGATAAAACAGAAATCCATTAGCCAAAAATACCAAGCAAGTTTATTTGATGTATTTGTGCTGGAGTTTATTCAAGCCTTTGTGAAATGATGAGTCACACACAAATGCTGTTACAAAGTTTACAGTACACGCACACATTTATTTTTGCACTGTTTTTGCTTTTGTATATTGTCGCTCCAATATGCACTGTGATTATTCCAGCGGTTATGAATTACACCGCGATTTTACTGTGTTTACTACAAACGTGCACTGTATTAAAAACATTTTAAACTTGTACAACTCATTCTTGAGGTGCAGCTGATTGCAGAGAGTTGGAACATCTTTTAATGCCAGTTACTTGCTGTGCCCATGTTTAATAATAATAATCATAATAATAATATTTTATGTATATAGCGCTTTTCCAGAGCTCAAGGACACTTTACAAAGACTGTAACAAAAAGAGATAGTACAAGCAGACATAAGTAGAGACAACATTAGGTACACAAACATACAGGAAGTCAAATATAACAAACTGAAAATAGAAAACAAGACTTAAGAGACAGATAAGCAGAGTGGCGGTGGATCAAATAAAGTGGTCAGTTTGTCAGATAAGAAGTGAAGCATTCAGAAAATGAGTTTTAAGTAAAGATTTAAATTGGCAGATATTATTAACAGAACGGAGTGAGCGTGGTGCGAGAGTTTGGGTGCAATGACACTAAATAATCTGCCCCCCCCCCCCCATTGAAGAGAGGTGGTACTGAGGGACAGCAAGACTGCCAGAGTCAGAGGAACGTAATGAGCGAGTAGGGGTGTAGGGGACAAGCATATTTATACGTGTTACTAAGGAGATATGCTAATATGCGCCTCTCAGTCAATTCGGTGGGCAGTGAAAACCACACTCGTGCGTCACGTTGTGATGGGCCTCACTGGGATTTGGATCCTCTTTTAACATTAGGAAATTTTAGAAAAGAGACTTGTATTTATATCACTCCAATATGACAGTAAACACTATACCTACACACAGTTCTGTTCAAACTAGGGTTGGGCCCATAGATAATGCTATCGTCCATCGCCGATGACCGATAAACTACACAATGCTGAGCCGACATCGCAATCCATCGCCCCGCCCCACATTTATATTGATATATAACTTATTTTTTTGCATGTCATCTTAATAGCAATAACGGTCTTTTCATGAGCTGTGTTAAATTTTACATATAGCTGCCGCTTCCACGGCTGCAGCATCGTGAGGATTAAATGAAGGATTATACAGTACCTCTCGTGCTTAAAATGTGTAGATTCAGTGGCAAACGCTATTACATGCAAACCCCGTCCCACAGACTTTACAGTGAATGGCTGTAGTTATTTTCATAGCGGACTTGAAGCCACTGGAAGTCTTTTATCCACTCTTGGAAAAGCGTAAATGGTGGATTAACATTCAGCATATGATCACTAATAAGATGTGCCATTATTAGTGACTTTAGGTGGTTTCTAAAACAAAATCTGTCAGTGTTATTTTTCTCTCTCTAATCTTTAGCGCTTTACATTTTCGCGGTTGTAGCTTGTGTCATCTGAAGGCAGAAGGCATTGACTGAGTGATTGACAGCTGATATTAACCAATCCATTCACATTTAGTTCTAGAGCAGTGGGCCAATAAGAAGAGCACAAAGGTGGGGAAAGCATTGCAAGCTGTTTTACTTCAGCAAATTCACAAAACAACTGATTTAATCTGTTCCTGAGCGCTGCGTTTGGCGTTTTTAGGTGCAAAAATGCTTTCTGCATAAATGTCTCTTAAATCCGTGCTCGCGGTGAGGATTTTGCAGTGAAAACAGGTTGCACGGCAACAATTTATGCACTAGCACAAATGCTTCCAAATATATTTTTAGGTCGCATAAAATTTCAGCAGCATATGCGACCAAAACAGTTGAGCCCTAGCATCTTGTTATTATTTCCTCATAAATAAAATAAGGAAGTTATCATCAATCACTATACAAAATACAGTGAACTCCAAACGAACTATCGTCTCCTTCACCAGCTGTGGGAAAAAGCCATTATAACAACACAGATCACTGTGCCTATTCATGCCAGAGTCCCGTGGAAAAAAAGTGATTGACAGGTGGTAATTTGTGTGTAACTTTATTTAATTGTGGTTTGGTTATGGGTAAAGCAAAGACCATGTGGGCCAGGTAGTGAAAATGGTAGGCTACAATTAATTAATTAGTTTTGAATTAATTGATATTTAACAACAACCACCCCCGCCTACGACGACGATGCCATCTTCCCTCTCGATGTTTCGCATTAAACATTGTACGATGCCAAATTGGCCAACATCGCCCAACCCTTTAAACAGCTTCCAAAAGTTGATTTGGCATCATATGTGCTAAGGCTGCATGATTCTGGCTAAAACGAGAATCACAATATTTTTTGCTTAAAATCAAGATCACAGTTTTCTCACGATTCTATAGATGTAAAATAAAGGTTAATATGAGTAGGCTATTATTATTGTTATTTCTCAAACATATGATAAAACACTAAAGTAAAGTAAGGAGTTCACTAAAGTAGACATCATTGGATGCGTCATTCCATTAAGACAGAAATTACATTTTGGGGTGAATTATACCTTATAAATACAGTATGTGACACTTTTAACACCATTTGGAGGTGTCCATGTTGCTGAGCAACATAAATAAAACAATGTAAAGACTTGTGCGTCCGCTTTTACACTTCTCTTCTGACCTTAAAAATATAATTGGCTGAATCGTAGAAAAGCAGAACTAAGATTGTGTGCAGGGTTGAGTCGAGGCTGTGATCTTTTTTCAATTATTCCTGCAGCCCTAATATCTGCACATTAACATTTTCCCCCTTTATTCAATCCACACAAATCTTTTATCAAGAGATATAACTAGGACTGCTAAGAGGAAGTTTATTTTCACTTTGGGTAGAAAATATAAATTTGGCATTTGCTGTACTTTAAAGGATGACTACGCAGTTATGATCTTTGTGTTTCCAGTCATATACATGAGAATGGATTGTTTTTTGCTTCTATGTGTGGGTGGTAGAGCATTATTATTACAGAGGGGAGTCCCATTCGGACTATAGAGGTTAATATTTTGAGATTTTTGCTTTGTTTCTCTGAATGAGTGACCTTTTATTGTATCTGAGAGAGCTATACAGTATATATTACAGGCATTACCGGCGGCTTGCTGTTGGTTTTGGCTAGAATTTATCCTGCTTTATAGTTCGAAAAATCACATGGAGGGAATTAGAAAGAAACACATATTACGACTGCTGTGCGTAGCAGTTCGGCAAGCCAGAAATTTGCTGAGGCTTCCAAATTTGCAAGGAGGAGGAGAAAGAGCAAGGATGAGACAGAGGAGTGGTTCAGATGAGGTGAATACGACTGTGTGCACAGGAAAAATGGCTTCCCTCACTTCAAGCAGCAGCATTCTCAAGACAATAGAAATGATATTCCTAATGGACCATTTTATGTACAGCTGAATGCTCAACTTAATTTCCCCCTCATTCGTCAGATAGCATCAGCAGCTTACAGGCTGTATGAAACAAACCTGTTATCAGTGGTCTCTGATTGAGTCTTCATTTAATGCAAGTTTCAGGAAAAGATCTTAGAGCCACACCCTGGCCATGCATAAAAACAAAAATCTCATTTCCACATTTTCCATCTACTTAGCATACTCCTGAAAATAAAAAATGCAATGGTATTTTATCTGTGTTTTTCCATATTAGCTATATGTTTTAGCTATATTACAAATGTAGGACAGTTTAAAAGGTTAAATTAAAAGGTTATCATAGGTGGCATTGTATTTTGGTAGTTTTCTAATTTATGTGTTGCTTTGGTAGAAACAAACTGGGAATCTGGTAGCATGATGTGCATGTGGGTCGTAGTGTGAATCATTTGGAAAATTAAGAATGGGGAGGTTGACTTAAATATAAATCTATGTGTGTGTGCGTGTCTCTGAGTTCATGAGAGGTATTGGATGGCGCAGCATGGGGGTGAGTCTCAGAGGTTTTATGGGGTTGCACATTGCCTGCTGTGAGGGACAGAGATGTTACAGATACTCTCTGTCAGCGTTTAGCAAATTTAGCAGCATGGACGAGGGCAGATGCAAGGTATTGATTTAGTCAGCTTCTTGACCATAGCTACACATCAGCATGCGAACAACCCAAGATTGTAACTGTAGCATTATTCACTGATTACAAGTGCTTTTTAAGCTTTCTACCTGGTATAAAGGTGCATTTTCAGTGATCTGACCACAAGTTGTCAGTGAACATGCGTTCAGCATGCTTTCAAATTTGACCCTCCTCTATTCTTTCATCACACGTCACATCACTTTTATGGGAGAATGCGAATGAAAAAGATGAATGAATGATAACTACAATTTGGCATCTTGTTTTTGTGTTCTTTGGTGCATCTTAATGCCAGGAGTAAGTAAATCATCTAACCACGTGTGTTCAGATCAATAAAAATGCATGGTAATATAGAATAGGGTCTTTGTATTTTGCTGCAGGATGTTTGCTTTAATACTACTTTCTGCATTGTACTCCATATCAAAGCGCTACAAAAATGTTAATCATACATAATTTTCTGTGAGTAGCATGACGCTTTTTACTTTCATGTTACATCAATAATGCTTTAGTTACTGTAATTTAGATGTTTTATCTTTTGCCTGCCTTTGATCTTCCAGTTGTCTTTCTTAGTCATATCATATTCAGAGATATTTCCCCTTTCCCCAAGACCTCAAAAATACAATAAAACATATATTGTCTATACTTATAAAGCAGTTACATAGAATGTCAATAAAGCATATAGAAATTGACTTAAATGTCTTTAAAGGGCACCTATGGTGAAAAATCTACTTTTCAAGCTGTTTGGACAGACATATGTGTATGTATGGTGTATAGACCGTCATATTGGGGTGATATAAACACACTCAGTCCTTTTTTTTCAATTTAACAACATAAAAACGGTGGACCAATTGGAGCGGTTTTCAGACCGACCGCAACATGACGTAGGAGTGCGGTCCCCCCGCCCACCGAATTGATTGACAGCTGCGTATTAACATGTCTCCGTAGTAACGTGTGTAATCATATCAACCAGACACAGGACCAGGACGTGAGCAAACTAAGCAACCATAAATAAAAGGTCTGTTCAGTTTGCTAGGATCATCAATCATCATCAAATGTGATCAAAAGTGAGTTTTACAAGTTTAAAATGTTTTAAAACAGTGCATGTGTGTAATGAATTACAGCCATTTACTTCATCAACACAGCCGCGTGTCAGAACAATCCTAAAAGACGCTTCAATCCCGGTTTGTGGACGTTAAATCAGGTTTATTTTGTACATTAACATAACAGACATCCATACAGCAGTGGATATTAACCTGTATTCTGTCACATTTGCGTGCAAAAACAGTGCAAAGCTAAACGCGCGCTGTCTGTGTGTGCCTGTCAGCGCTGTGTGTGTATTTGTGTGTGTGCGTGAACTTTGTAACGACATTGTGTGTGACTCATCCTGCAACTCCACAACATGCATCAAATAGTGATTGGTAAAGTTCTTACTGTTGTTTTTCCTCACAAACGTTACGTGAGATCTTATTCCTTCGTGTTTGTCTGTTGTCTGACGCAGCCGAGGGAGCCGCTGCCAGGCACGTGGAAACGGTGGGCGTGAAGGACTAGCCTTAAAGGCGCAGTACACAAAAACAGCTAGCTTCTGCTAAATGCTACAAAAAAGAAACTTATAAAAGGTATAATAAAAAATCTGATGGGTGTTTTGAGATGAAACTTTACAGACACATTCTGGAGACACAAAAGACTTATATTAAATGTGGAAAAAGTGGTAACCTATGTGCCCTTTAAAACACATTAGGAGAACTGTCATTTCTCTGAAAGAAGGATAATTGAGTTTTCCTATAATTGTGGAAGGTTGGCAAATTCAGTTCAGTTCTTTTGTTACAGTGATTACTGTATTTGTTTATCAGTCTGTCTCTCACTTTTCTCCCATCATGTGTCTGGAACCTCGAAAACATCAATGCCTTCCCATTTCCATCCAAGGATCGAAAACTTTCCAAAGCAGAACGCCAGAGGTTTAAAGAAGAGGCAGAGATGCTGAAAGGCCTTCAGCATCCAAACATTGTACGCTTTTATGACTTTTGGGAATCTCCTCTCAAGGGAAAGAAGTGTATTGTTTTAGTCACTGAACTGATGACATCTGGAACCCTGAAAACGTGAGTCACAAGACATGTTTAGGTTTGATTTTCTGTCTTTACTTCGTCTCAAACCAAATTTGCTCTTTAATATACATGCTTCTAAATGAATGCAGAATGTAGCTTATTAAAATCTGCGAAGACACTTTGGTCTCCCATTTTTGTGTGTTAATATTCAGGTATCTAAAGCGATTTAAGGTGATGAAACCTAAAGTTTTACGAAGTTGGTGCAGACAGATCTTAAAAGGTCTTCATTTCCTCCATACGAGGACTCCTCCTATTATCCATCGGGACCTGAAGTGTGACAATATCTTCATCACTGGTCCTACAGGCTCAGTCAAGATTGGAGATCTTGGCCTGGCCACACTAAAGAGAGCTTCCTTTGCCAAAAGTGTAATAGGTAACGTCAGGAGGGTGATGGTTTTATGATATTAGGCTATATTGAATAAAATACTTGAAATGTTTAGACTGCAGAAATACAAAGGCTACATTATATATGTAGTAATTGATTTCTCTCTCTCTTCTGTTTTCTTCCTCTTTTAGGCACACCTGAATTTATGGCCCCTGAGATGTACGAGGAGCACTATGATGAAGCTGTAGATGTATATGCATTTGGGATGTGCATGCTAGAAATGGCCACATCTGAATATCCATACTCAGAGTGCCAAAATGCAGCACAAATATATCGCAAAGTCACTAGCGTAAGCACTGACTCAGCATTTATATTTTAAGAATGAAACATTAAGTGAAAATGCAGTATCAGGTCAAACATAGAAGAGTCTTAATCATAAAACATGTTTATAAATCCATTTGTACATACATTGTTCCATCCAATTCAGTGGTACAATGTATTCACCTTTGATTTTATGCATCAGTGACCTAGATAACAATTTTATCCACTGGTAGATTTATTATATAACGTTTTATTTTACAAGTCAGGTACAAACAAATTATTGCCTTTAAAGAAATCACAGTTTTAGTGGTAAAATGTGTGTGTTCCATATTTATTCATTTCATAGGGTGTGAAGCCAGCCAGTTTCAGTAAGGTGGCTGTGCCTGAAATAAAAGAAATTATTGGAGAGTGCATTTGCCATCGCTGGGAGGAAAGGTGAGTCCATCAGCTGAACAGTCTCCTGTCACATGACCATATAGGTCAGAAGACTTCTGCTCTTTTCTGATGTGGCACTTAACATATGACCACACAGTTGTTTCTTGGAATGCTGTGACTTCATGAAATATTTACAGTAATTTGTATTTTAAGTAATAAAGCACTGCTAATGACTTATATTGGCATTTATATGTGATTCTCCAATTGCATGCATTGTCAATCAGTCACATAGTTCATATAATTTGCTATAGTGATACCGTAGCATTATTCATAGTCCTTGTTTTGTTAATTTAAGTGCATTACATGTGGCATCACCAGATTTGTCAGCTCTTCACAAACAAAATTGCATTTTATTACTCCAAAGGTACTCCATAAAGGACTTACTAAACCATGCATTTTTTGCTGAAGACACTGGGGTGAGAGTAGAGCTGGCTGAAGAGGATGATGGCAAAAAGTCTTCCATCGCTCTGAGGCTTTGGGTTGAAGACCAGAAGAAACTTAAGGGGAAATATAAAGACAGTGGTGCTATTGAGTTCAGCTTTGACTTGGAGACAGAAGTCGCGGAGTCAATCGCCCAGGAAATGGTGAATAAAAACAGATATATGCTTATAGTTTTGGATACATATTCTGAATGAAAAAGCTACATAATTTCTTCTTGCAGGTGGACTCTGGCTTCTTTTTAGAGATTGATGTGAAGATTGTGAGTAAGTCTATCCGTGACCGAGTGTCTCTAATAAAGTGGAGACGTCAAAGGATTGTCTCAGGATGTAATGGAAAAACTGAAGAGTGCAGCACCAAGACCGAGACACAGCATCTCCTTCAGGTGCCCTCCACGGGGCCACCAGTCGGTGGGCCACCCAGTCTTCCAGCTGAAACAGAGGAGCTACAGACTGAAGCAGTCAGCATAGTCTGCAGTATCCTAACCAGTGAGACTACAGCTACACGTGAGAGACAATTAGGTTTTGTGTGATAACTAGTACAGGTCAACAAAAGATATCCACACAAAAGTGGATAAGATTGGTAAAAAAATGACTAAATTAGTCATGTAAATGTATCTAAAGGTGCTTTTCAACTGCATGGCACAATGCGGTTTAGTAAGGCTCACTTTAGAAGCTTTTTTCTACTGTGTTAAGTACCCAGTACCTGGTACTTTTTTAGTACCATCTTAAATGAGGCCCACCCACTTTAAGCAGTACTAATCTGCAGTGGAAATGTAAAATGATCCGAACAAAACTGGAGCAAGCCGATATCGCACTTAAAAATATTATTTGTTACTTGTTTAACCTTTTGCAATATTTACCCAATGAAATCATGCAAAGATTTCTTTGGTTTAATAACCTGAGTCTGCACTTTGTGTTGTTTGTCCTAAATAATGCAGCAGACAGCAGTGCAGGCTCAACAATGGTAACAGGAGCTTCGGGCAACCAAGACAGCACCTCTCAGCAGTCCCTTTCGGAGTCCATTTCCACTGCCCAAAGGGTCTTAAGCCCTCCAGCACAGCTTCTGACTCAGTTTCCACAGGCTGGCCTACTGACATCTACTGCACACCTGCCTCTGGGGACTCAACAACAACCTGCTCTACAAATGCACCAAGGTGTCCCACAGCAAACAATAGACCATTTGTTCCATGGAGCCCAGCAACAACCTAGTCCTCGGCAACCCCAGGGAACCCAACAACAACAACCTAGTGCTCCAATGCACCAGGCTGCACAAGCACATGGATTGATGTCTCAAGCACCCCAGCAACAACCCACTGTTCAGCTGCACCAGCAATATCAGCAGGCAACTCATCAGCTACATCAAGGGGCTTTTCAGCAATCTTCAGTACATCTGCATCAGAGCGCCTACCAGCAATCACCTGTAAGTTTATTGTTAAATCATTGCAGTTATAACTGTAGTTGAAAAGACCACCATCTTTATTCCCATTCTTTTCTCCTCTTAGCCTTTACATTTTTTTATGTTATGGCTGTCTTAATTTTTAAAATGTTTCTTTTTCTCACATTGTGGCTGAACAAGCACCGACATGGCAGTATTCCTGGTGACTCCCAAAGAATATTCTCTAATAACTTGGCGGGGACCAGGCGCAGCAGCACATCATTCCTTGACACATTACAGAAAAGGGCCGAACTACAAGATTTTTTAGAACGGCTTCATTATCAGGCATATAGCTATCCCAAACCTGAAGCAGGTTCTAGATATAAAATGGATCAGTCGCAGCCTACAAGTGCCTTCACTGGGTCTTCATCATTCACAAATGATGATCAGGAAACACACATTTCTAAAGACAGTGGAGACATGGAACATAGATCAGAACAAGTAAAAATTAGTTCTCAGTCAATGTCATTCAGTCGGAGGAACTCTGATGTCCCCCAACATTACTGCCAGGCTTGTAGGGCAATGTTGCTGGGTGTAAAGTCAGGGGGTCAAGGGTCTCTTGGCCATGCTTCTTCCTCCCAGATCCACCAAAATATGCCCAATGTATCCCCAATTAAACCACCATTCTCATCTGATCCGGCTCATCTAGACCCAATTTATATGACCCAACAGTCTCCACAAATATCTGCACTGCCTCCAAAGCATGTTTCTGTTCCTAAGAACATATCAACTTCAATACCAGTTCAAGTCACACCACCCTCTCCTGTACACGAAGGCCATCCTCCTGCTCAGGTTCCTGTCACAGGATTAAATCATACCACTGCCTTCTCCCCTGTCTATATAACTATACCCTCTCCAGTCCACACTACTTCCAGACATGCGTCCATATCTTCTTCAGTTGATTTAGTCTTCCCCCTTTGGTCATCCTCTCCAGTGTCCCCTATCTCGTTGATTGGGCCACATTCTCCTAGTTTGGGAGACAGCTCAGATTTATCTCACCTTGATCGCTGTCTCCATCATATCATCAATTGCCGTACTAGTTCCCCTGTGCTGGCTGACAGGGCACAGTCTGGAGATCGCCACAGCGATGCTTCTATTAACAGGTTTCTTGGACTTCAGTTCCAAGCCAAAAGCTCTTTGTGTGTACCTCTATCACATCAGGAAACAGGTTCTTTTTCTGTGCAGGACAGTGAAGTTGGACCAGGTCTTGTGGTAGGTGAAAACCAAATGTCCTAGCTAAGATCCTAGCAAGAAAATGTAGAACAAAATGGCGCTTTTAGCTCACCCATATTTTACTTGGAGAAATGCAGCGTCCAGAGTTTGTTGCATTAGTTCTAAATGTAAATCCTTCTTAGTTCTAAGCCTATGTAGCATTTGAGAGTAAATTTTTACTTTTTATTTTCTAAACTAAACTGAATGAATTTCTCTAATCGCTGCTATTTGCAAAAGAACAAGAAATGGGACTGTTTTCAGAGGATTATTAATTCCTTTTGAAGGGCACAGTCTCTTGAAAGACTGCTAGAGGATGGCACAGCAAGCTGACTGAACAATAAATGACTGCTACTGCAACACTGCAAATTATCCTTGTCACCCTTTATGTGGTCCATTTTAGAGCAACATCCCCTGTGTGTAGAGCAAATCACTGCTCTGATGTTTGATATCATACATTTTCTCCTTTTGTTCCCTGCCAGTAGCTGATAATTTACCTGTCACATCAAACCCTTTGCTGCTGGTGTTACAGTCCTACAAACATCCTAAAGAACTGTTATTGGTTGAGAAGTGGTTAATTGCAGCGGTTCCTGAATTAACATTTGTGTTTGTGCATGTCTTTTTCAGCCTTCTGCACAATCTGTTCCATCTAAGACTGTCTCTGCTCCAGCTACCCCTGTACCACATGCTCGTCCACAAAGCATTCCTGCTTCTGCCCTTGTAGCACAGCAAAACCAGACAACTGTACCCCTAGCCCAGGAGGTAAGAATGCTGTAGGTTTGCCTTCTTATAAATGAGGAGAGATGCATGCCTGTGGCTAGCAAAGAGATTCTAGTGTAATTTAGTTCTTCCTTGTGTTTGTATTTCTCTCAGTTTCATCTCTATTTCCATCCTGAAGCTTTCCTGCCTCAGGTAGACTGTATAAACATCCTCAGTTTTTTTATCTGAAATATTTTGGAGTTCTGGACAAATTTGATTTCAGTCATGCCATAATCGTATCAATTTATAAAATGTTCAATGAATAATACATAAATTCAGTTTAACCAACCACCAACCTAGTTGGAGGTAAATATATGATTACAAACAAAGTGTCTGGGAACAGTTGAATATGTGTTTCTGAAATTAGTAATTGTTTATTTCTTTTTTCTTTTATCTATTTGTCCATCCCAGACTTTATCAACAATCCAGCCTCTAATGCAGGCATCCACAGATGGTCAGTCCATTCCACAGCATCTATTACAGTCAGCATCTTCAATGCTAAGCACCCTTCCTCCACAACCACAACTAAATATCCAGACACCTCTTCTGCAGCCTCTACAAATTGCCACAAAGGTGAGTTTGTGAAAACGGGAAATTGGCATATATATGCAGTACCTTTTTTCAGATATAAGAAGTTTATTCTGTAGCCAGGGTGAAATCTGTTTAGCTATAGATGAAACAGTTAATGGATTTTCTTAATTGTACCTGTAAATATGTAGATTCCTAGCTTACCTCTGGCTGTTTATGTTTTTATGATTTTTGCTCTTTATTCTTTAGTTTCCTTCGACATATCCTCTTTTACCAGAAGGGGGCACATCTACAGGGACAGAGCCTATATCTTTCTCCTCAGTCTCTTACTCTTCTCCTTATCCCACAAATGCTCCTCCTGCATCCTCCCCCTACTACTCACCAAGCCCCATCAGTGCTCCCCTTCCCATAATACCCATGCAGAATGTACCTTGCATACTAGGAGCAGGCACACCTGTATCCACCCCTCTGAATGTTCCCACCCCTACACCTCTCCTGGCTATGGCCCTGTCCCCACCCATGGCACCCCCAGAACAACATCTGCAACAGATGTTCTCCCCAATTCCAACACCAGAAGGTGCCATTTTCCAACCTCAAACCCAACCAACACAGCCCTCCCTTCCCCTTCCTAATCCAGCATCTCTCCCTCAGCAAGACCCGTCTATTCCTGAACCTTTTAAAGAGGTAAATTCTGTGCTTTCTTTCCTGCTTTGTGCAAGGACTGATTAATGTATGGTGAATGTGTTTCAGAATATTTTGATGGTCACAAAGGTGTTAAAGCACAGTAATTATTTTGAGAGGGACAGCAAAATGGCAATACATTAATCAGGATTGGTGCATTAGTTCCTTGTCACAGCAATCAATGATCAGAATAATTAATATTATTATGAAACCCTTACAATTGAGGTCAAGGCTCTTCTTGCATAGTGAAACACAACATGTTTTTTTTCACAGGATTACCCTCACCACGAGGAATTGCAGATCCTGGCCCCAGCTCACACTATCATGTCACAGGTTCAGTCTCCTTCACAAGAGAGTAAGTCAGAAACAAAGTTTACCAATGTCCAAGCTTTTTCTGAGACAGTGGAGCCTCCTCTGCAGGCTGCTGGCATACAGAGAGCATATAATGTCCTTGAGAGTACTGGTACACCCAGTGCAACTCAGCAAAGGGCAGAAACTTCTGCGGTGCCCATTCTTCCAGCACCCGAGCCCAGCCCATTTCAACACAGCACTGAGGTAACATTCTTTAACTGACTCTAACGTGTTTATAAAACTAAGACAGTTATAGAATAATTGTTTGAGTATTATGTTTTCCTTTCAGGCATCTGCATCTATTCCTCTTCATACTTTTGTGAGTGACAGGTAGGTAGAAGTTGGTTTTCTTTGCTTGCAGTAATCATGAGATTCTTGAACTGTAAGACATAAAACAGATAGCACACAATGCATTACAATGGTAGTAATTGTTTAGACTTCAAATTATTATGACTTGTTTTAGCCTAAATCAAGATACCTCCTATTTTCAGAGTATAAAGAAACATTATTTTGATGCTTCAATTTTTAAGTGTAGTTTGATGTAAATTTGTAGCCTAGCATTATATTTTGTTTCTTTTTATTTGTGTAAATTATTTGGCAGACAGCACTCAATGCATCACAACAATAGCAGACTTCAAGTTATTTGTACTTTTTAGCCTAAATCAAGAGGTAGGATCTGGTAAAGAAATGAGTGACAGCTATGAAGGACCCACTGGTGGTGGAAAAGGTGATGGCAAACCCAGAAAGCATCACCGCAAATCTGCTCGCACACGTTCACGCCAGGAAAAAATTAACAAGCCAAAACTAAGCATGTTAAATGTGAGTATTAAATAAAATCTTTTATTTTAATACACGTTTTGTTAGTATTTCCTAAATGTCGTTATATTTTCAGGTTAGTAATACAGGTGACAAGATGGTGGAATGCCAGTTAGAGACACACAATCATAAAATGGTGACTTTCAAATTTGACCTAGATGGAGATGCACCTGAAGAAATAGCCACTTATATGGTGAGATTAATGTTCAACCCGAGTTTTAGAGTATTAAGAAATATTACTGTGAGCTTAAAGTTTTAAATTTAGCTTGATGTACATTTGGAGTCTACCATCAGATTTAGTTTCTCTTATTTGTGTATCAGGTGGAAAATGGTTTCATTCTACCAATAGAAAAGGAGATTTTCATAGATCAACTAAAAGACATTGTTGACAAGGCAGAGGACATTTTAAGTGAGGACATGGATGGAGAGAAGACATCAGAACTTGGGAAAGGACAGACACCTGGAGATAAAGGGAGAGAGGTAATACAGTGAGTCTGTCAAAGATTCAGTCATCTTACATTTGGAAATGAATTCACTAAATTCAGTCTTACTGTTACTCTCCAGGCAATAAATGGACAGCAACCTGGGATTCCCCAGGCAGTTTATCAGCAAAATGGTAAACCTTCCTCCAATAATTTGCTAATTAAAAATACATGTTCATAAAATGCTCGCTGAATTTTGTATCATTGATATTTGCTGATTTTATGCATAAGAGTGCAAGCAAGTATCTGTTCTTGTCCCGTTTAGTTCTGCACACAGGCAAGAGGTGGTTCATCATCTGCCCTGTAGAAGAAGCTCCTGCCGCCAGTCAGGATGCATGCTCAGACGGAGGTCCGTCTACACAATCTCCATCCACAACAACAATAACCGATGGGACAGCCACTGCTCAGCCTGGAGAGAGTGCATCAGTCCAGCCACCAGAACCCAGCACAGGATCTGCTTCCGCTTCCATGGGTAATTTCAGGTCTAACACAATGGTTAGACTACAAATGAGAACATGCATAAAAGACAATGGATGTTCGTGGTACTTATTTATTTAGCCTATCGGTTTCTGTTGTGAACTAGGAAACTGTAAGATAAGTAAAGAAATATAAAAAAGTCTACGCAATATTGTGAAAGACAATCATTAATAATATACTAATACAGCTATTCTCCTTTCAAAAAAATAAAATGAGCATATCTTCTTTATTTTTAAGAAAAGGCATTTTCTGCTTTATCTTTCATTCTGCAGATTCAGAAACCTGCGCTACAGCGCCTCCATCTGGAGGAAGTGATCCCTATGGGGTTTGGAGCCCCCTCTCATTGACAACTACTGATCCTCTTTCTCTGGCTGCTCTTTCCCAAGCTCCTCCTGCCCCGCAAGCTGCTACAATGCCAGCACAGCCTGCTTCACATTCAGAGGAGGGCCAAAATATGGGCTCTACCCAGGTCAGTGTACAGCAATCCCAGCCCTGCAAAGATCCTCAAAGCTCTCTTTTTGTGGAAGAGACCCAAAGTGGCAGATTAGCCTCAGTCTCTTCAATGCACACCGCTAAGCAAATGGCTGAAATTGCATGTGCTGCCTCATTGGTGGAGGATGTGCCCTGCTGTCCTTTGGTCATGCCACTGTCCCTTGAAGTAAGCAGTGGGGCTCAGAAGCCATCCACTGTAATGCCGCCACCATCACAAGACACTACATCTGCTCGCGAACAACTACACTCCATTACAGCTAATCGAGCAGAGCGTGCCCAGCAACCTGTGGTGCTGCAGCAGCCTGTTTCCACGGTAAGTGGATCTAAGGCACCTTCCCTGCCTCAGAGCCCTGCTCCTTCACAGCACCACTTTGTCCCTAGTGAATCAGATGGAGAGGGGCGTAGCAGAGGAGGGTTTGTAGACAGCACCATTAAGACTCTGGATGAGAAATTGAGGAATTTATTGTATCAAGAGTACGCTCCGATGTATCCATCGGGAAGTGCAGCTGAAACTCCAGGATCTGGTACAGAGTATATCCAATCTCCACCAGGACCTGAGAGTGCAGTGGGAGGGTCAGGAACCAGCACACCTAGTCTTATAGGAGAGGGACGATTCAGGGCAGGTGAACAGTTGGTAAGTTTAATCTTAATCTTTTATTCTTGCATATTTCATATCATCACAAGATTTTATTTCTTAGGAATGATACTTGTTTTGTAAGTCAGTTGTCACCAATAGCTTTTCCCTTGCTTACAGCATGTCTGGATAACAATTTTGAACTGATAAATATTTTGAACTTCAGAACTTGGGTATAATTATGAATCATCACCAAAAAGTATTGCTTTTTTGTTTTAAAGCCACAGATCCCAGAGCGAGTAGACAGTTTAAGTGCTCTCAGTGACTCAGCAGTTGGAGGTTAGAGTATATTTTGTCTTATATATATTTTTTCTCTAGATAAACAATATTTACAAACAGTATAAAAGTCATGTTTCTCCACAGTTACTGTGTCAAGACGACATGTGATGCCACACTCTACATCTTGTTCAGGATCTAGAAGTCGATATAAGGTATATTGAGCACCGCAATGTTTTGATTTCTGCTGGAAAAGTTTTAAAGATCTTATATTAATCTTCAGTTTAATAATCTGAGAGCCACTTTGTGGTAGCACTATAGTTGTTTGTAAAGGTACTGTAATAAGTCAATTCTTGTGATATCAGCATTTTGGCTTATTTGATTTTTTATTTGATAATTTTACTTTTCTGGATTAGATGGTGCCAAGCTCCACTGACATCTTGACAGGTCAAGGTCGAAAGCAGCGCAGCCTGAGCAGCACAGCATCTCCAGCACACCCTGCTGGATTTTTAGGAGAATATGCCATGTATGAAGAGCCGACTATGTCAGCTACTACGGTTGGCAGGTTCTCAGTGGTCAGCACAGAAGATGAGGTCACACGTAGAAAGTACAGTAGCAGATATTCAGCTCCACCTGACTTTTATCTGGACGCTCCACCTCCACTGACCAAACGGGGCTCTTTGCCAAGGGCACAGACCTCGGTCTCAGCAGATGTCACAGTTTGCACACGATTTATGTCATCTGACTCTGGGGCAGAGAGCAGCCCTGCAAAAATGGCACATACAACCCCATCCTGGCATGGCAGGTCTGAAAGGAGAGGAAGTGACCTCATGAAAAGGGCAGTGGCTTTTCTGAAGCGCTCTGGCCGCAGCAGTAGTGTGCAAAGCTCTGATTCACCAAGCCGGAAAGGAGGGGTGTATGGATCCTATGTCAGCAGTGACAATGACTCCGAGATGGAGGACTCAGATATTAAAAAGGAGCTTCAAAATCTAAGAGAAAAGTAAGTTTATCTGTGAGCCTGTTTTTTCTTTTGAATGAATAATAAAATATAAAATAAAAACATTGTTTGCATCCTGTACAGGCATATGAAGGAGATAAGTGAATTGGAGGCTCACCACAGAGAAGAGATTGAGCTTCTTTACGTCAGATTAGGAAAACCACCACCTCCAGGTCTATACATCCCACCCACAGTGCCCCCTGCTGGACGAAAGCGCAGGACCAGCAGGCACAAACTAAAAGCTGGCAAACTGCTCAGCCCTCTAGTACAACAGCTGAGAAATGTTGCTTCTAAAACTGGTGACTCCAGCAAATCTAATGATTTAACCAAATCTGGTAAGAAAATATGACTTCGCTACATAAACACCTTGAAGGGTTAGTTCACCCGAAAGAAATCTCGAAGCACCTTTGTTTTCCATAGACAGCAAGGTTCCTCATTCAAAATCCTGAAAGGTATCAAAAACATATTCAAAACAGACTATAGTGGTTCAATCGGAATATTATGAAGCTACAAGAACACTTTTGTGCACACACAAAACAAAACAAACTATATCAAGTATACTTTTAACAAGTTTCTTCTCTTCAGTGTCGGTATATTACGCACATAAATGAGTCCTTACTGTCTATGGAGGATGAGGGAGCCCTCAGATTTCTCCTAAAATTTATTTGTTAAATTAATCTTAATTTGTGCTCCAAAAACAAATGACGGTCTCAGTGGTTTGGAACGACATGAGTGTGAATAATTAGTAACAGAATTGTAATTGCTAAATGAACAGTTTATAATTTAAAACCTTCTCAAAAACATCATACCGGCTAATTTCTTTTATAGCTGAGGCAGTCCTGAGCTTGAATGGATCTCCTGCCAGAGCATCCAACTTGTCTGATGGCAGGTCTTATTCTGGGACCGGGACTCTGCCTTGTTCTGTTTCTGAGCCAGTTCAGACCCAACAGCCCTGCTCCCTCAAAGGATCTCTGTCTTCCGACAACATCTACTATGGTGTACAGGGAGAAGGACCTGTGCCATGCAGCCAGCCTGCCCAAGGTGAATTCAATTCCAAATTTTCAGCATACACTTTGAGAAAAATATCCTCCAGGTAGTAAAATAAATTAGTCATGCAAGCATACTACATTGAATGCATTGATTTGAGATTTTCCTGACATTATCAATTGATCATCCACCTGCAAAAAAACTAAAATATCACATAAAATTTACTTGAAAATTTATAACATTTAAATTTTAGACATGCATGTAAACAATTTTCCTTAAACTTTATAGTTTTTAGAATTCTCATTTAGAATTCAAGCAAATTCAATGGATCTTAAGGTAGTGGTTTTTACTCTTTCACCTCTGTACTTATGTCCGCAGGCTGGCCTCCTTCTCCCCAGGCGTCTGCGCAGGTCACCTATAAATCCAGTAGTAAACCACGCGCTAGATTCCTCAGTGGGCCTGTTTCTCTGTCCATCTGTTTGTATCTCTCTCCTTTCCGCCATTTTCCATATCATATGTTGGGAGTCTATCTTTCTCCTACTCTCTTCTCTTGAATCCTTTCCCCACTCTCTTCTGCTTATCAGCATTCATGCTTCATCTTCCATTCGTGATCTTTTTTTGTGATTATTTGTATCATCACTTTATCCCTAAAGATTTTTATTTAATTCAGTTGTTTTTGATGGCAATGCACGGCTTTACAGTAATCTTTCTTTAATTATTCTCACTTTAAAGTTTTGCAAGCCTAAACCAACACTGTGATAACAATGATTATTATCTGTTTCAGGAATTTAATATTTTAACTTGTTATACTTTACCTCTAATTCAGGTTTATATTGCAGTTGTAATATTTCAATGACACATTCCATGTCTTTATGTGACTATGCACAGTTATTTTCTAAAGAGACTAATTAGAATAATTTTTCTTTTGTGTAGGGTCAACACTTAAGCGCCTGTGTCTGGGTAAAGAACGTGGCAGCAGTAAATATTCTCTTTTCTAAATGACTGACCCTGTTTAAGCATAATTGTAGAGCTTTCACAGTGTAATTGTAGTTTAAAAATATATTCAATATAATAAAAAACAATGTATGCTGTATTTCAATTAATTAGTGATTTTCCTACATCTTGTTTCATAGGATCTGGAGCATCATCAGGTGCCTCTAATCAATCCCCTATGCCTCCTGGATCCACTCCTCCTCCTCACCAGCCTATTGGCCTTGCCCAAGCACAGACAAACAACAGCAACAACAAAACAGATGCTTTCACTCAGCAGCTTCACAGACTGGTGGATAACTGGGCAGAAGGTGTGAGGGCTCCTTCACGCTCACGCTCCCTCAGTCTAAGACCACAGCAACTGACCAGATCCAGGATCTGGAGCGCAACAGAGGTGAAACTATTCAAAATATTCAATAAATGAAATAATGAACATTCTGGTTACTCACACTCATGACACTACAGTTTTATTTCAGAATGTCTATTAATCAGATTGACACAGATTTGAATGGAAGCTTGTTCCTACCACAAAAAGAGTATGTTCACACTTGGTTTGGTCCAGTTAAAATAAACTCTGGCTTGCTCTGTTAGTGCAATTCATTTGAGTAAGTGTGAACAATTGTTGTTCAAATTTCTGGGAACCAAATAAGTGCACCTTGGCCCGGTTTCAAACAAAGTCTGATGCAGTTTTACTAAAATATGAATGCAACACTGACCAAATATTTTTCAGCAAACCCAAAATTGGACAGGAGCATGTTGCACCATTTGTATGTGTGAAAGAGGAATTCCTAGTGCTCTTTTGACTTTAGACAATTTCTTATCAGCTAATTAAAGATTGCAGCATTGTTTTATATGTTTATACTTTTGTCTTAAAAAATATGCCTTAAAAGCCTTTTTTTAGGCTTTTGAATTTTGAACCAGGACTAGACTAGGGCTGTGCCATATGTGCAAAAGAAACTTATCACGATTTTCTTAAACAATATTGCGATTTTAATCACGATGTAAATCTGAAACATATTTCCAAAGGAAAATAATTAGATCTTTAGCATGTCTCTAAATCAGACAAAAGGCAAAAAAAAATCACCTAGTAAAGGTGTAACAAATTGTCTCTAGAACAGACCTATGGCGAAACAAATAAATAGACTACAGTGTGTGTGTGCGTGCGCACACTGTCAAATTCACAGACCTCTTAGTGACGCTGCTGTGAAATAGGTCATTCACATATCGCGTGTTTTATGCGCGCAAGTCTGTAATTCTAATGGAGGCATGCGCATATTGAGAGTGATACATGCGTGTATTCCAGGCTCACTCAGTTGAAAACAATCACTTTTCAGACAAACTTAAAATAAAAATTTTCAGAATAACGCACCGCGAGTCACTTAACAAGAGCTGACTGATCAGCTTTATACTTTGTATGAATACACACATTTCAGTAGACTAATTACCTCAGACAAACATAGAACACCCAAACACGGTGCTTTTTAATTTTCTCCATAAATAAAACTTGTTTCAAAGCTGCAGCAATGTTTTGTTAGTTTGTCATCCTCTAAGAAAATGGTTGATGGTAGCCAAGCAACGACAAAGGAGTGCGTTGAAGTTGCTGAAGGAAGCTACGTGCCTCAAGCTTTCCATGCACTTTTTGAATTACAATTTATCTGGTTCTGCGATACATCAGCCTTCTGTTTCCAAATTAATCCCACACCACAGTTGTTGACTTCCTCCTGTGCTAAACTCATCCTGCAGGCTATTTTTTAATAAAGCTCAGTTTTCTGTTCTTGCGCTCTGTTTAGACTTGCTGCGTTATGATTGGTTCAAATAGCATACTACAGGAAAATCGAACAGTAAGGCGATTTAGAAATCGCTCATGTCCAAATCGTGATTTCAATACAATTTAAATTAATCGCACAGCACTAGACTCGACCAAACAAACCAAGTGAAATGCACACTTTTTATATTTTATATTTATATATTTTTATATATTATATAGTATATCTCAGTGTGTCATATATTAATTATTATCTCAATATGTTATCAAGTTGGCGACGCAGTGGCGCAATAGCTGTCGCCTCACAGCAGAAAGTACGCTGGTTCGAGCCTCGGCTGGGTCAGTTGGCGTTTCTGTGTGGAGTTTGCATGTTCTCCCTGTGTTCGCATGGGGGTTCCTTCGGGTGCACCGGTTTCCCCCACAGTCCAAAGACATGTGGTACAGGTCAATTGGGTATGCTAAATTGTCCGAAGTGTATGAGTGGATGAGTGTGTGTGGATGTTTCCCAGAGATGGATTGCGGCTGGAAGGGCATCCGCTGCGTAAAATCATGCTGGACAGGTTGGCGGTTCATTCCGCTGTTATCAAGTTAACATCAGACAATTATGAAAAAAAAAAAGTTATAAACCCAGTATTGCAATGAAAATCAATATAGATTTTTAAGATTTTTGTGATAAAAAGTCACAATCTATTCAACTATGGTGAAAACAAGCTTCAGCTTTCAATGTCTCCCTTATGAACATGTTTGATGTACGTGTCTTTTTTTAAGGTACCAGGGTCAATGGAAAGATTGAACGCTTCCCAGCTGCCTCTTTCATGGCCACAGATTGATTTCCATGCCTCTGTGATGGTGACTGACACTTCACAAGTGCTCCAGCACAGTTTTATGGTGTCCAGTAACCCTTATGAAAAGCTGCTGAACACCATGCACTTTGACAAGGACCTTTGGCCAGCAATGACTGCCAATCTTAACCAAGAAGTCTTTGCTTTCTCTGCAGTGCACTCTCCATCTTGGACAGCACCGTCTTCCCCCAGCGAGGGTCCTAGTTCTAGAAATAGGACCATGTAGCTTTTCCATCACTGTACTTATAATTGTAACTCTGTCGCCAAAAATACCTTCTTGAGAATTTCTTTAGAAAGCCAGTTAGGCCTATCTGCAATTCTGTCCATTGCAGTTGCTAGCATGTAGTCGTTCACAATGCACATATAGTAATTTCACAAGACCATGTTAATATTCAGGCCAACAATGTAGGCATTATTTGATGAATCAGTATTATTGTACATATTCATATAGCCTATGTAGCTCACCTGAATTTTAGCATAGGCATATGTACAGAATGTATATTTTTCATCAAAATCTGTTCAGCTTGCTTGTGTTTGTTGCAGAATCAACCTCCTCGAGCTGTACACATGTAAATGCTATTATGTAATATGCCCTTAAAATTGTGTAGATGTGTATAGACACTGTTTATACCTCTGTAAATATAAACTCTGTCTGCATATGTGCATAAACTGGACAAGTGAATGAAAGACTGAAGTTTAGGCTAATCAGTGGTTTGGGGTGAGTAGTATCACATCACGAGTGGGTGAAAACACTGGAGTTTGGAGCGATGGTCACGATCATGACATCACTGTGAGTTTCTAACCGTGTAAAGCAGCGATCACTAACTTCACAATACAATGGCTAAAAATACATTATCGCATGCTCGAAAAGTAACAACCCCGAACTGCAATGAGAAATGAGAGCATTTTAACAGACTGTACATTTCAGGTAAACAAGCCTGCAAGAGTGCCTTGAACAGCAACTGCGAACTGTGCTGCATATAAGCCAATATACCTAGGGTAAAGTTCACTGCTATTTATAATTTTCTGTTACAAAGCATTATGATAACTACATTCATTTTTCCCCACCTACAGTTTATGACCATTTCAACACTACTACTGATACTGGTATAAATCAGTTATGAGTGTCTTTTTTGTTTTGAATGCGTGTGCATTCATAATTATTAAATCCTATGTAATGGTAAAACAAAATGCATTGGCCTAAAACAAGACTGCAATGTGGTTAAGCTGTCATTTTGAGTCTTAAACTTATTTTGCAGTGAATGAAATCGGGGTTCAGCATAGCCTTACAATGCCATCTCAGTGCGTGCAGTCAGTGCATTATTGTTAATACTGGATTTGACTATTTATAGTGTTTCAATAGACACAGACTAATGCTTTGAATCATATAAGATTATGTCTATCCTATATTATTAACGGTTATTTGAGTTTTGAAATATTGTCATTACTTGTACACAACATGTTATAGAAACAGGTAGTGTTTTCAGATGGTATTAAAAAGTTGGAGTTAGACATACTGTAAATGGCATTAAATCTCTCCATGCGACAGTTTTGTTTTGTGGTAAATGGTGCTATTATGTTTCTGAATAGCATTTCCACTCATGATATAGTGATTGTAAATCTTATTTCAGTTTATAATTATATATATTTTTTGTATTTTAGCTATGTAGCAGTGATCCAAATATACTGAAATAAAATAGAACGGGCTACTGATATTTGGGTCACAAAATATTATACAGGTATTTATTTTATTAATTTATTAAGTCAATATGACTACACTATGAACTTGCATAATGAGATTACTCTTCTGTAAGGCTATATAGGCCAAAAATTGTGGTGGATATCGAATCTGAGCCATTTAACTTGACTTTCAATTCTAGTTTCTTGCTTCCATTTTCAAACGAGTCATTTTTGAATGAGTGATTTTTGAAGAAATTCATCTACAGAAATGTCAGCCTTGTACGTACAAACAAACAAGCAACATGACAGGGATGTAACATTTCCTATCATGATAGAAAGTATTGCATACCTTTACTGTAAAACTTTTCCATACCACTATTTAAAAAAATTAAAGATACAATCAGCATTTGCATCGACTGGTTCATTTTTGTGTTTGTGCAAATGCTATAATATAGTAATGCTCACATGTTACTCGGATGCTGATGCTTTCATTTTACTATTGAAATTACAATTTAGAATAGAACATTTACCCAGTTCCTTTCATAACATTTTTTAGTTCCTTTCATATTTTTCACACACATACAGTACTTTTAGAGCAACACTTTACAATAAGATTGAATTGTTTAATGTTAATGTTAATAACACAAACAAGCAATGACCAATACATTTATAACAGTATTTATTCATTTTTTCTAATATTGGTTAATGAAAATAAAGTTATTCATTGTTAGTTCATGAACATGATTGTGGATTTTCAAGCATTAGAAAATGCTGAACTATGATTATTAAATGCTGCACAAGAGTAGTTCATTATTAGTTCATGTTAAGACAGTGCATTAAGTAATGAAACCAAGCATAATGTAAAGTGTGACCACTACTAGACATCCTTTTAATGTCACTGGAGATTCACAGATTCAATAATAACAAATCTGTATCAATATTGTTATTATTACTTTAGTTATTTTATCCATCTCAATAGATTGTATTTTTTAATCAACTTACCTTGATTTAGGGCGTCACAAATTTTTTTTCCTGTTTTTAAGTCGTCAGAAACGTCCATGGAATCACAGTATAGTTCTTGTTACCTGTGTTAATAAATACAGAGACAGCCATTGGAATGCATGTACAGTAGCATCACTTAATACAAAATGCCTTTTTAATGTTTCATCGATTTCCATAGAGAGAAATTAATACAAATAATGTGACCGTGACAGGATTTTACTTCATTTGACTTTAGACAACGAACACACCAAATTAAATTTTAAGCTGATATAACTTTTTTAAATGGTGAAATCTGCATATTAGCCACAAAAGTAATGAATAATTTAGTTAAAATAATTAAATAGTCCGCCGTCACATTTACCTTGTTTTTATTCGACCAACCGTTAATGGCCGCCGAAGTGTTCCACAGACAAAGCATAATAAAAGCCTCTACATTTCTAAACTGTTTCAATTAAATTATTATTTAAAAAAAAATCGTCTGTTTAATATTAAACTGACTATTATTATTAACATTAACATAATGTTATCTATTTCTTCTGAAATTCTTTCATGTTAGTATTGATTTCTGCCATATAAGGGCATTTTTAAGGGGGAAGTGTCTGTGCCCTGTCTTTCAAATCCAATAGTAGCTTCATTACACTTGCCAGTTTTTGGTATTATTTGCCTTTTCTTCTCAGATCACCATGGACAAAGCTGCACTGAGACTGACTTTATTTGGCCTTCTGTTTACCTGTGTCAACTTGGCTGCAGCAAAGGTAAAATCAATTAAGAAAAAGAACTGTATTTGGAGATGGGCTACTAATTTTATAGTTCTACAAGCTGTTTTCTAAACTTGTGTTGATTAGCTTGAAGTTAATTGCGAGAGAAGTAACCAGAATATGGAATAAAAAGAAATTAATATGTCTTTGGATGTCTTTGTAAAGAGTTCAGAGTGAATTCATTCGTTATTTAACTTTAAAGATCTAAGTATTGGCATTGTAAATAATGACAAATGCAGACTCGACATGTGTAAATAATTGATCATGTTTGAGGAGAAAGTCCACATAAATGGGATTGTTTTTGTGTTCTAAAGAAGGCTATGTCAATATGCTTAACTTAGTGTTCTTGCTGTTGCGTAATATTGCATAATGAACACTGATATTTGTTCACTTTAATGCAGAAAAAAATAGATATTTACAGCTTCCACATCAACTGTACGGTCACCAGCCGCTATGCAACCACAGTCCTCACAAGCCGTGTGGCAAATGTTTTGAATAAGTCTCAAGAGGTCCACTTTGAGGTCAAAATACCCAAGAATGCCTTCATTAGTCAGTTCAGAATGTAAGTAAATGTACAACTAATATCTAAATCATTAAAATATTCACCAAACTTTCTCTATTCACCTGTGAACAGCCAAACGTACGTATCTAATATAAATAAACTACTAACAGTTGTAGAACATTGATTTATAGTCATGATCTGACTATATTCTTATGACAGTATAACACTTAAATGTTGAGCTTTTATCACTATATAGAGCTTTATCATTTTAAAGGGTATAAAAAACATGTTTGTTTGTTGCTTTATGTATATACAGATGTTCAGAGTAAACAAATGTTAAAAAAATGTAATTACAAAAGGTTTAAAAAGTACAGTAAGTTACATTTTATAGTAAGCAATAGCTGCTTTTATTACAGTTACCATGTTAATGTTAGATTAAATTAAGTTTTATTAGTTAAAAATTAATTCATAAATATGTATTCACAGTATTTTAAAGTGGCCACCACGTTAACAATATTGTTCATGTTCATTGTGATAATATACTGTATTATTGAATATCAGCACCTCTTTAGTTCTGTTTAATAATAATTGTTCCTGCTTTTTAATTGCTAATAAATCTTATTTCTGCTCAGGACCATTGAGGGGAAGACATATGATGCAATTGTGAAGGAAAAAGAGAAAGCTCAGCAGGAATACATTCAAGCAGTATCTCGAGGAGAAAGTGCTGGATTGGTCAGGTGCTTGTAATTTTAAAAACAGTTGCATTTTGATGAATCCTATTGTTAAATGTTGTGTTACTATTATTGCTATGGTCATCGGTTTGGTTCTTATGCATAAACTGATAACAAACATGCATGGTGTGAATTACAGGGGGGTTTGCAGGGGATTGACCCACTTAATTAATGCTTGATCCCCCTGAATGACGTCAAAACACAATGAATGTGGGGTTGGCCCAAAATTTGATGTATTTTAAATAAATATAAATATTTGATTCACTAAAGCATACGCAAACTAACATTACTGAAAAAGTTGAACCATCGTTAGCCAACTAAGGTCACAAGTTCCGTCTTTACAAACATAGTTCAGTGATTTGGCGTTTCCCAAATCCATCGTTCCAACGAACATTTGCAAACTGCGCTGGAAACTTGTATGCTTGCAACTACACCTCTGGAGCTGTAGTTTGAAACTTAGTTCCTGGCTGTGTTCTATTCCCAGTTATTCCCCCTATGCCCTATTTATTTAGAACATTCTGACATTTAAACTTGGTTAAGGTCATCTCTCTTAGGTGTAATTTGCTTTCAAAGTATTTTTACAGTTCAGTTTTTGCATTCCTTATGTTTACAATTGGGCTCCCTTCGCAGTGCACTTTGAAAATATTAATGTCATTTTAAACACAGCCGTGGCTCATGACGAAAGTTATAGGTGACCTATTATTTAAAAGTGGAGTTTGTTACGTCTCTAAAGCTTGTGAAAGCAAAAAACATAGCAAACCTTAATGCTTTTAATTTATAGTAGGTTATTTATTTAGTATCTGTACTGAATATGACATGAGCCTGTTAGTAAAAACATTTCTGCAGTGGTTTGCATGTGTCAAATTGTAAACATAGACTTTCGAAATAGAGCTATTCAAATCATCTGGTGAAGTTATAACACATATTTTTCTAAATTCATGCAGCCCTACTGCCAATGTATGTAAAATATAAGATATCATGAATTTCTTTATTAAATGAATGTAATCAAGATCAATGAAATGGGTTCTGTTTGCAGTGCTGTTGGACGGACTTTAGAGGAATTTAAAACATCAGTGACAGTGGCTGCAAACAGTAAAGTAACCTTTGAGTTGACTTACGAGGAACTTTTAAAGCGCCGTCTTGGCAAATATGAGCTACTCATCAATGCCCAACCAATGCAGCCGGTGGCGGACTTCAAGGTAAGAAACCATACAAATATAAATTTATGTTGAGAATTTCGAAAAAAAAAGACTAGGAAAAGTAAAATATTTGTCTTTCATGTGGGTTAGGTTGATGTACACATTCATGAGAGTGCAGGAATTTCACTCTTGGAGGTCAAAGGTGGTCTGAACACTAAGAATCTGGCGAATGCAGTCACTACCACCAGAGCACAGGAAGATGTATGAAATATAAATTATATAGATAAATAAAAAAACAAAAAATTTCTTTGCTGAAAGCTGCTGTTGTTTTAGGCATGGGTGAAGTTCTACCCCACTCGTGACCAGCAAAAGAATTGTGACGACTGTACTAAAAATGGTCTCAATGGTAACCTGGTAATTATGTATGATGTTGAAAGAACAAAACAAAGTGGAGATCTCAAGGTATGTAGTGCATTTAAATTTCATCCTAAGATGGGGAAAAATGTGTTTAAGATAGCAATTCAATTCATCTTTATTTCTAAAGCGCTTTTACAATGTAGATTGTGTCAAAGCAGCTTAAGTTCTAGTAAACTGAAACTGTGTCAGTTTAGTTTAGTTCAGTGTGGTTTAATTTTCAATGCTGAAAGTCTAAACACTGAAGAGCAAATCCATCGATGTGCAGCTCCCCAAGTCCCAAACCAAGCAAGCAAGTGGCGACAACAACATGATTTACACTAACAACGTGACTCAGAAGTTCACTTTTTTTAGTTTGTTTTCTGTCTGGACTAAAAAAAAAATGGAATCAGAATCAGAAAGAGCTTTATTGCCAGGTATGTTCACACATACGAGGAATTTGTTTTCGTGACCGAGCTTCTACAGTGCAACAGAATTACAGACAGCACTAAAAAACAGATAATAAATATATTTTAAAAAGTAGTGAATGCAATATACAAATTGACAAGTGTATGTACAGGTATATTACTATATACAACATAATATGTGCAGCTGTTATGTGCAAATTGGCATGTATAGTGTGTTGTTAAATAAGTGTATGTGTGTATAAAAGTGTATAGCAAGTAGTGATGTTGGTTCCACAATTACTATTGGTTCCACAATTACTAATGGGCCGGTTTTGCAAACAGGGCTTAGCTTAAACCAGGACTAGGCCTTTCCCAAATTGTGTAGTTTTGCAGCTTTTATTAAAATGTCTCATTACTGGTATATAATGAAATTATTCTATGCCACTAAATTATTTGTATTTATTTAAGTCACTGCAAGTAATTTTTAGTTAACACAGCACATGCATACAATTTAGTCTTGAGTTTCTAAAAACGGGAATATGTTTAGTCATGATTCGCTTAGCTTGTCAAATACATAAATAAAAAGGAATAAAAATAAAACATACTTTTAATGACATATATTTTGTCACAAAACCCACCAAACATCCAATGCAATACTCTGTACGGGGCTATATTGCAGATACACACACAAATACAAATTGTTGCAAGGTGACTGGTTTGCAAAGTGGCTCTGCTGAACACAGTAGTATCATTTGCACCAATGCATTTTTAATTCAAAACACAAGATTTTATCACATTACGACTGGCATCCTCAGTAATCTGGCATACGACTGGCAAACCGCAAAAATGAAGAATTTTAAAAATATAAATGCTGGTTGGGGGGTGGGGGAGTTGCGCAGTGGGTAGCGATGTCACCTCACAGCAAAAACGTCACTAGTTTGAGCCTCGGCTGGGTCAGTTGGCATTTCTGTGTGGAGTTTGCATGTTCTCCCCGTGTTGGCTTGGGTTTTCTTCGGGTGCTTCAGTTTCCCACACAAGATCAAAGATATGCGCTTTAGGTAAATTGGGTAAGCTAAAATTGTCCATAGTGTTTGTGTGTATGTCTTGGCCCTAAAAGTTGGGGGTTGAGCGTTGGGCTAACAACCCACCTCACAAAAACTAGACAAACTTACGAAACACCAATATGGTGCGGCTAAATATCAGCATCGATATAAATGGCCCTGGGAGTAAGTAAATGCAGGTGTTAAAGGTGTGGCTATCCACAGTATCCATGTTTCCATCCACCTATTTTCATGTGCATTTTGGATATGCGCTTAAAAAAATGGTTGATTAAAACCAGTGCTTAATTTATGAATTGCAAGGGGAAGGGGGAGGGGGGGTTGTATTGTTGTGGACGAAAGTGAAGAGGGGGGGTGGGGCATGGTGGGGCGTTGGATGGCAGAGGGGTGTCACGGACGAAAGTGAAGAGGTTTGGGGAGTTGCGGAAGAAAGTGAAAGTGGACGGGGGAGGAGGGTGGTTGAGAAGGGGGATCGGTAAAATGACGTGCCCTGATTGAAACACCAAGATGTGCATAAATTTTTAAAATGTGCATAAAAAACATGCGAACAAACTTGTGCATAAACTACGATGGAAACACTTTTACCAAACAAATTCCAGTATGCGCATTAGGTCATGTGATTTTGTTATTAGTTTTGTTAAAAATGTGTGTAAATGAACAAACCAGCAGGCTGATCATTGTAAAACATCTGAAATGTTGTTTTGGTCATTCTAAAATGCCTTAACCATTTCAGTATGTGTTAATAATGATATTATTAATTACCTCCAGAATAGAGTGGGGGAACTGTGTTCATCGAGCTGAACTGATCTGGAACTTAGCTCGCTCTCGTTGGGCATTTGGATTTGTCTGTGATTAAAGTATTTTCATGAATAGTATTTTATAGTTTGTAGTATTTTTCTAATTGGGAATTTATATTGTGTATAGATAATGCCTTCACTTGTAAAGAAGACTGTCAAGACAGATTCATTTGTTGATCATTTATTTTAATTAAA
The DNA here is from genome assembly GCA_903798205.1 of Danio tinwini. NCBI lineage: Eukaryota > Metazoa > Chordata > Actinopteri > Cypriniformes > Danionidae > Danio > Danio tinwini. The sequence continues at coordinate 5,006,241 of CAIGQZ010010775.1, forward strand.
CGGTATTATGAAGATACTGCTTACCAGTGCAGTCTGTCTCATTCCTGCTCTCAGTAATGCAAACGTGTCAATAAATGTGTAATACATGTTAACTGTCAATGTAACAAGATCAATAGATTTTTCGTCCGTTTTTTATGCATAGGCATAAGACATATATGGCATATATATGTCTTATATACATTTAGGCATATAGACTTGTCCCTCACGCCTCATTTCTGTCGTCTGTTACTAAGGTAAGCGGGCTGTATGCACATGAGCGATACACTTATTTAAATATGTCTTATGATAATACCATGTAGGCACATTTATACATACAGTTTTAAAACTTTTACAACAACCGTAAAGCAAAACAAAATGTATTTCCCATGTAAAAAACTATCCAAAAGGCACATAGGTCTATGTGCTTTTGCGTATTTATTTGTTTATAATTTTATAGCGTGGATTATAATATAATAAATCGAGAGCGTAAATCATTGTCATGGATCATGTTTCTAAAAAAAAGCCTGAAGAATTGTTTGTAGCAGGGTGGTGCTGACGTCACAGGTGAGCGCCCTGCAGGCTGTAGTCTGTTTATAGCCTAATATAAACATGAATGCATTTGCATTCAAGATCCAATGTATTAACATGGCTCCGTAGTAACACATATAATCATATCAAAAGATCTGTTTAGCTCTCTGTGATCATCAATCATCATCAAATGTGATCAAGAATAAGTTTTACAAGTTTAAAACATTTTTAACATTTTAAAACATGTGTCTGTGTTTGAACTTTGTAACGTCATTGTGTGTGACTCATTCTTGCAGAAAGGCTTGAATTAACTCCACAACAAATACATCAAATAATCATTCTTACTGTAGTATTCCTCACAAACTTATTCCTCCTATCCCCATCTGCTTCCGTCATGCCTGTCACTATGCTGTTTATCTGACGCAGCAGGAGATGGAAACACACTCTGACAGGCACGTGGGAACAGTGGGCGGGGAGAACTAGCTCATTTGCATTAAAGGCACAGGCAAACTCCAATTCTCTGAAAGTTAAAATAAATAATCTGATGGGTGGTTTGATCTGAAACGTCACAGACACATTCTGGAGACACAAAAGACTTATCTTAAATCTTGAAAAAGGGGTAAAATAGGTGCTCTTTACAACAAAAACTCACTAGTAAACAGCACAAAATTTAGCAACATCCTGGCAACGAACAACTCCCCCTCCCTCTCATTCCAAAATTGCATGCCACTTTTTGGTTGGCTGCGTTCACATTTATTCAAATGAACCAAACTAACAGAGCAACTGCACAATAATTTGTTTTGATTAAGTCAAATTTGCCATTTGTGAACCCATCCTGTAAATAAACAAATCCTCTAAGTCCCATGTTATGTTCTTTTTGTCAGGTAGCAAATGGCTACTTTGTCCACTACTTTGCACCTACAGATGTTCAGCGCATTCCCAAAAACGTGGTATTTATTATTGATCAAAGTGCCTCTATGCATGGCAACAAAATACAGCAGGTAAATCTCCATTTCCATAATTTCTCAATAAGTTTTACTTGCTGAATCATACACAGCAAAAAAATCAGTGTACATTTAACTTCATTTGAGTTCAACTTAACACTCCTTGGGTGTACACATGACTCCCTCCATTTTGGAGTTTAAATAACACTTTCTAAAGTGTGAAATTTGTACATTACTCTGAGTTCATTTTACACAGTAAGAGTTTATTCTTACATCGAATTGGAGTGTGTTACCCTTCAAAGAGTTAATATATTACCTTTTTTCCTATATTATCAACTGGTGTGTGTAACATAACAGTGATCAAATATGTTGAATATAGTTTTAATTTATTAAATATTTATTAATCTTTTCAGAAATAATTTCAACACATTCAACTCTTTGCATTTTAAAATGCAACAAGAGATGTTTCAAGTTTAAGTAAAACATACTTGTTTGATCACTGTTTGTCCGAAAGAACCGGTTCGAGTAAAAAAACTGGACTTCCCATCACTAGTGGAAAAAACACTGCATATTGGGTTAAAAGTTTAATACTGGAAAAAACAACTCTTAAATATATGCTCTTTCACACTCGTGAATTAAAATGTACTCCAGTTTTAACACTAAACAACAACAAAAAAATAAATAAAAAAATCACACTGTATATTTAACACTGGAATTTTTGCTGTGTACAAACTAAGTGCTTTTTTGGCATACAGTAATGGACTTCCTGCGGGTTGTAGCTAATATGAGCCTTAAATTTTAGACTCGAATGGCAATGCTGAGGATTTTGAGTGACCTTGCTGAAGATGACAACTTCGGGTTGATCATATTCAGCAGTCACATTCAAGCCTGGAAACCGGAACTACTGAAAGCGACTGCAGAAAATGTGGAAGAAGCAAAGACATTTGTGAAGCAGATTAGGAGTGACGGAGGTAAAGATATCACCATCAGCTAATTGAACAGAAGTGTCCTAGATTAATAAATGGAAATGTTTGAAGAAAATGCCTTTAAAGGAGAAAACAATAGTCCAACTGAGACCAGAGAACATTATTTTAGTGGTTTGATTATTTTTGACTGTAAAATGAATGAAAACAATCATTGGCATGCTAGAATTCCCCCCAATTAAATTAAATGACATTAATTTCACACATTTTCTTCCATTTCAGCTACAGATATAAATGGTGCCGTGCTAAACGCTGTAAACATGATTAACCGATACCCACAAGAGGAATCCGCATCCATCCTGATCCTGTTGACTGATGGAGACCCCACTACAGGCACAAAATAACTGATTCACTCATATAGGCACTCTTGTATTAACAACACTACTACCTTAATAAACTACTTACTAGCTATTTATTAATACTTACTAAGGTATAAGTTGGGTTTAGGTTTTGGGTAGGTTTAGGGATGTAGAATAAGATCATACTTTATCAACAGTTAATATCCCAATAATAGGCAGGTAATAAGCCAGTAGTTAATTGCATGAATTGTCACCTAATCTAGAGTGTTACCCAATAATTGATATGCCAAAACATAGATCATAAATAGATCTTTTCTGATCTATTTACAAGAAGAGTCATTTGATGTGATTTAGTGCAGACCCAAAACACTCTTTATTGCCATTTTACATCTTTATATTTTGCCACTGGCATTCAAAACATTAGATTTTATCCATTTGTTAGTAAATAGTTTTTATTAATTTAAGATATAATGTATTGGAATATGATCATTTATTTTTTATATATTTTTATAAGTTTAGATCAGAATAAATGTGTCATTTATGTTCATTTAAACATAATTACCGTTTGTCTAAATGGCAATTATTTGTTTTACTAAAGTTTTATATGTATATAAAATCACTTTTGTCAATTTAATTAAATGTGGACACCAAAAAGCGCTGCACAGAGCAACTTTTTATTATAATTATGCAAAAACCTCTTGATTGTAATTTATTTATCTTTGTAAAAAGGCGAGACCAACCCAATGAATATTCAGCAAAATGTGAAAAAGGCCATTGATGGAAAATATCCTCTGTACTGTTTGGGTTTCGGGTTTGATGTCAGCTTTGAGTTTCTGGAAAAGATGTCATTGGAAAATAACGGCACTGCTCGCAGAATTTATGAGGATTCTGATGCTGATCTTCAACTACAGGTCAGATATAAACAAAGAAACGCAGTTGTTTTTAATGCAGTTTACACATTTGAATTCCTTCATAAAAAATTGATCTGTGCTCCAACAACTTTTAACATTGAAAAGTTTACAAAGTGACTTTTAGTTATGATATTTTTAGTAGTTTGAAACATTATAATGTCTGTATTGGTCAGAAAATATATGGTACAAAAACAGTAATTAACTCCAGTGCTTTTTTGTTATTTATTTTACTGATTTATTTCTGTGTACTATATATTATTTATTGTAAACATTGTTTCAAACTAGTGAATCTACTGAAACTACTGATATCAAGAAAAGTAACTTCGTTAAATTGTATAGTTATATTTTCAATACCAAAAGTTGCAACCTAGGCTCAATATGAATACGTACCCCCGTCTATATTCCTGGAGAGCGCAAAATACGTCTCAGAAGGTACAGTTTTTTTTTTTTTTTTTTTTGCAGATTTAGTTTTTGCGAATTCACCAGAGGCCGATGTGTACGCTTTTTTCAGATCTCAAATTTCTCTTGCGAGTGCCATTCATGCCTTTTCTTCTAACATAAATCCACCAGAGGCCGCTGTCGACTAACTGACTGACTGACCAACCGAACCACCCACCGATTGACCCGCCCACCCACTTCCCTATACCCAACCGACAATGTTTTGAAAAGCAATCCAGAAAAAGAAAAGCCCCCTGATTTTTACGTAGTTTTCAGATTTTATCACATTCTCACCCTGTTATTTACTTTTTTTTTGGCTTTTGTTTTACCTGCTTTCTGGAACCGTTCTTCGTCGGGCTCGAACCCCATTAATGCGGTCAACTCTGCTCCTCCTCCAAAGTTCTCCAACATAAGTGGCGAGCCTCTGGACTAACTGGTAACACTGGAAAAGCCATCCACACGAAGGTAAGTGGTCAGCTGGTATCGTGAAAAGGAACAGAAGCAGGTAGCGCCCCATAGCATTTGTTTTAAAGACAAATGCAGCCATATGTACTGTACCTCTGGCTACATAATTCGCGCTCTCCAGAAATGTAGACAGGGGTACGTATTCACAATGAGCCTGTGTTGAAAAGTTGTCACAGATAAGATCTAGATCCTGTAAATCAATTTAAAATTGTAAATAAATGAAAGACATCTATGAATCATATAGTAAACTGGTCATTTTCCAGTTTGCCCTTTTCTGTTGCCAGCAGTACTACACAAAACTAATATTACTGCATAAATCCATACCTTTACTCATTTTATTTTGGTAGGGCTTCTATGAAGAAGTGGCCATGCCACTTTTGACCAATGTCCAGCTTGCCTACCAAGGAGTGGCCAATGTAACCCAAACCACTTTCAGCCAGTACTACAATGGGTCTGAGATAGTGGTGGCTGGTTATATAACTGATAACAGTTTGCAAAGTTTGACCACTGAGGTCACTGCATTATCGGTAAGTTCAACACTTGTTGACTAACATTTACAAGAAATGAGTTTGTCCAGAAAAAAAAAAAAGATCTGTAATTATTTACACAGCTTCATGTTATTGCAGCTGTTATTTAGTTATAAAATAGCTTTGTTAAAGTTTTTACTGAAAATCACGTGAATATTATGTGAAAAAAATAATTTTCTGTTTACTAGAGAAATCGGCAGAATTCATGATTAGAAAGGGTCAATAAATAATTACAGGAGTTTTTTATTTATTTGATTATTGTACAATTTCTGGTTCTATTATTTTGTGCTTTTTAAATATGTTGACTAATTTTAGCTTCCAGTCTATTTTTTAAACACCATTCAGACTAATTTAAACAGACAAGATTTAATCAATTTAATATGTTAAAGCCATTTAGACTTATTTAAGCTTTTCCACATGTCAAATCATTCTAACCACATATACTAATTCCTATTAGTCATGTTTTAATTATGCTAACAATGTAGGGTAATATATGGTGTTCATGTTAAAGGAATGTTAACATTTCTAAAACATGCTAACATTCAGAACAAATAATGTACATATACTGTATGGCATGTTTCGAAACATACAAGAAACATGCTAGCAGTGTATTATGATGTAACTTGCTGAACATGCTAGTAAAGTGCTAAGACCTGCTAGCAGAATTTAGGAAACGGCTAGTATCATCTACTAAAAATACTAAAATCATGCTAGCAACATCGTAATTCATGTTAGTTAATTCTTGTTTGCAAACCTGCAAGTAATGTAGTAATATATGCTTTAAGCATTTTTTAACCATCCTACGAACATGCTAAATAATGTTAGCATGTTTCAGGACTTAACAACATGCCTTATTCTAAACAAATATGTCTTCTCTGCACTCACATCATTAGCAGTTATTGCTATTTGTTTTTTTAGTGTTAGTGTTAGTGTTTCATTCTGCATTTTATGTACAGCACTTTGGTCACCCTCATTATTTTGAAAGTGCTTTATAAATTTAATAAACTAAACTTCAAGAGTTCACACTTAGCTGATGATTTACAATAAGATTGTTTGGCATGCTGTCCCGGGAGACAGCCAGGAGCTCAAGGAATCCTCAAGCCTGTTCGCAGGGCGAGAGGGAAGATTGAGCTCAGGTAGATCTCAAAAACTCCCCAGATGATGTGGCTAAGATGAACTCCTTCGAGAAGGAAAAATACAGATGCTGGGAGCTAGACAATAGTGCCCATTTGGCTTAGTCAATGCATATTTTTAGACGATGGAAGGAAACCAGGAACACAGGGGAAACCCATTCTGCACAGAAATGCCAACCGGCTCAGCAAGGACCAGAGCTGGTGGTGTTCTTACTGTGGGTTAACAGTGCTAACCATTGGGCCACCATGCTGCCCAATCTAGGTGAAAAGGGGGAAGGAGAGGAAGGGGGTTTCTTCCAGGTGAAGATAGTTGTGGAATGAAGTATTTATAGTGACTTAGGAATCATATGAATGGAGGATCATGATTAGCTAATGCGGGACCGGCTGTGGTAAATCATAAGCACATGATCCTCTCAAAAGCAGTTTACAAATAAACTTCACTAAGACATATGCTAGAAACATGCTAGCTATAAAATATGCTAGCAGTCCCTGCTGAAAAATCCTGCTTAAACCAGCCTAGGATGGTTGGCTGGTTTTAGCTGGTCGACCAGCCTGGTTTTGGCCATTTCCAGGCTGCTTTCCAGCCATTTCCTGCCTGGTCTTAGCTGGTCAGGCTGGGAGTTGACCAGCTAAAATTAGCTTGACCAGCCACACCAGGCTGGTCAAGTTGGTTTTAGCTGGTTTAGCTGGTCATTTTCCAGCCTGACCAGCTAAGACCAGGCTGGAAATGGCTGGAAACCTCCCTGGAAATGGCCAAAACCTCTCTAAAACCAGGCTGGTTGACCAGCTAAAACCAGCCAATAAGCTTAGGCTGGTTTAAACTGGATTTTTCTGCAGGGCTGGGCTAAGATATGCTAGAAAGGCTTGCATAGCAGTCATCAAAGTTTGAACTTTTGAACATTATTTTCTTTCCAGAAAAGCACTAAGGTGGTATATAATAACAGTGTACTCACAGATGACTTCGGAAACGATGGATTTGAACACGGGAACTACATTAATAGATTATGGGCCTTTCTTACAGTGAAGCAGTTACTGGCAAAAACGTAAATATTCATGCATCTCTACTGTATGCACAAATCAAAGCATTGCAGAGTTTTCATGATTTTCTTTTCTACCTCAGCATGCTTCTAATAGGCCAGGAAAAAGACAACGCAAAGAAAGAAGCTCTTGAACTTTCTCTTAAGTACAAATTTGTCACACCACTTACATCGTTGGTGGTCACCAAGCCTCAAGAAGATGAAGTGCAGGTTGCGGTCAAACCTATTGAAGAAAAGAGACAATCATCAGGTAAGCTGTGTTAGATGACATAAAAACCACTGCAGGATATTAATTAATATTACGCCATCCAGCCAAGATGCACACACTCAGTAATTTGGCTCATAGCTAAAACATTTGTTTTTCTTTTCTCCTGTTGCATTATTTCATAAATTATTGAATGCGAACATTTGGTAATTTAATGGAAATTTAGTCGTAGCAACAAACTCAGGAAGAGTGCTGTGATTTAAATTTGATTAAACATTATGCCATAAAATCTTACTAACGGACATTGTATCTCATGTTTAGGAAGAAAACAAAAGTTTAGAGCCTGGACTGGAATGATATTAGCAGCCAAACCAGGTAGCTATAAGTTATATTTGTATTTTTCCTGTATGTCCAAACACACCAAGAGCGTTATTTTAAGACTACACAAACAACATAAAGTGTTTCAAAGATGGTTGTTAAAATTTTATTTGAGCAAGATTTTCAAAAATTGAACAAACGTGATTGGTTCATCAGCTTTTCTTTCATCAGAGTATCCTGAAAAACATATTACATTCATTCATTTTTATTCAGCTTAGTTCCTTATTAATCAGGGGTCATCACAGCGGAATGAACTGCCAACTATTCTGGCATATGTTTTTAAGCAGCGGATGCCCTTCCAGCCGCAACCCAGTACTGGAAAACACACATACACTCTCACATTCACACACAAACATACACACACACACACATATACACACACACTAATACACTACGGCCAATTTCATTCATTCATTCATTTTTATTCGGCTTAATCTTTATTTCAGAGGTCGCCACAGTGGAATGAAATGGCAACTTTTCCAGCAAATGTTTTATGCAGCGGATACACTTTCAGCTCGTTCACACATTTATACACTACAACCAATCAAGTTTATTCAATTCACCTATAGCACATGTCTTTAGGCTGTGGGGGAAACCGGAGCACCCGGAAGAAACCCATGCCAACACGGGGAGAACATGCAAACTCCACACAGAAATGCCATCTCGCTCAGCCGGGACTCGAATCAGCGACCTTCTTGCTGTGAGGTGATAGTGAGTGTATGGGTGTTTCCCAGTACTGGGTTGTGGCTGGAAGGGCATCCGCTGTGTAAAACATATGCTGGAATAGTTGGCGGTTTATTCAGCTGTGGTGACCCCTGATTAATAAGGGACTAAGCCAAATGAAAATGAATGAATCTTTTAGGATTTCCTAATCCTTGAGTAATGATGCCTAAAATAAATCAACTTTGCCTAAACAGAAATAACATTTATTTTCAATCACTTAAGATTATACAAAAAATGTTGGTAACACTTTATAATGACTACACACTGTGAATCATTTATTAAGCATTAGCATCTAGTGAATTGATTTTTTTTAAGCATTAACTCTAAATTAAAAACATTAGTAAGCAGTTTATAACTGCAGCTAATAATGCTCTATTCTTGACTTATAACCATTATAATGTGCTTAAATAATTGTACTTTCATAACTTTTTCATGACTAAATTAAGTATTGCATTATTTACAAACCAGTTGTATTTAAGAGTAGTTGGTGTTTTTAGGATCATTCAGAAAGAGTTAGCAAATGATTAACAAATTATTGAAATTAACCGGCTCATTCTGAAAATGTAGTCCCGTGGACGTTTCTGGAGACAGCGAAATACGTCCCTGGAGGTACGTATTTTTGCAGTTTTTGTTATCGCGAATCCACGAGAGGCCGCTGTGTGAGCTTTTTTTGGATCTCAAATGTCTCTCGGGAGTGCCTTTCGTATTGACCCGCCCACCTACATACTTCCCTAAACCCAACCAACGGTTTACAAAAGCCGTCCAGAAAAAGAAAAGCCCTTGTCTGATTTTTACCACGTTTTCGAAGTTTACCACATTCTCACCCTGTTGTTTACTCGTTCATTTTATTTTTTGGATTTTGTTTTTGTCTTACCTGATTTCTGGAACCGTTCTTCCCCGGACTCGAACCCGCCGTCGTCATCGTCGTGGTCAACTCCTCTCTGCGTCTCAAGTGGTTGTTGCTAGATCGGATACGTTTGCGGCTGGAGGTTAACGAGAATTATTTATGTTATTTATGAAATTTCTGATTAATTGTATTTTATTAACGTCTACCCTCACCCCAACCCTAAACCAAACAGAAGCACAGTCACAGAAGCATAAAAACAGAAGTTGTACAGAGTATTATTTATCTTATCTATTAAATTACCCAAGAAATTGTATTTTTTTAGCCCCTACCCCCACCCCAACCCTAAACCCAACCGTCACAGTACTGTAAAAATATTCATTATTGTTATAGAGTGTCATAAAAAATGCTGCTATATTAATGTGTATATCAGACTTCCGGCCGGCCGCGTATCCGATCTAGACTTTACCGTCTCAAGTCCGCCGACGTACACAACGAGCTAACTGGACAAACTGGTTGCGGTGGAAAAGTCTTCCACACGGGTAAAGTCTAGATCAGATACACGGCCAGCCGGAAGTGCGATATGCACATTAATATAGCGGCATTTTTTTATGACACTGTATAACAATAATTCATATTTTTACAGTACTGTGACGGTTGGGTTTAGGGTTGGGGTGAGGGTAGGGGTTAAAAAAATACAATATATTGGGTAATTTAATAGATAAGACAAATAATACTCTGTACAACTACAGTTTTTACGCTTCTGTTACGGTTGGGTTTAGGGTTGGGGTGGGAGTAGACGTTAATAAAATACAATAAATCAGAAATTTCATAAATAACATAAATAATTCTTGTTAACTTTCAGCCACAAACGTATCCGATCTAGCAACAACCTTCCTGTGAATGAGCCTGTGTTGCAACCAACGTTTATATATCTTATTATTTAGGCATATAGTAATGGTTACTATGTATGTTAATAAATGTTTTATTAACTCAACTTCATGCAGTTTTGTGATCCAATCTAAAGTGAGGACTGTTTATGCTTTATAAATCCCTTATTTATAAGTAAGCTTATAAGTCAAGAATACAGCATTTGTATCTGCAGTTTTAAACTGCTTACTAACATTTATTAATGTGAACCTAATGCTTAACAGAAAATGAATTCACTATTTGCTAATGCTTAATAGATAATTCACAGTGTGTAGTTATTAAAAAGTGTTACCAAAATGTCTCACTATATTATTGTTTTTTATTGTATTTTGAAAATGAATGCAACACTGGAGTGCATAATACAATTTACTAACAAATGTCTCAATCTTACGAACTACAGACTTTAGAATAGTGTTGTAAAAATACACTTTTTTCATCTATAATGCATTGTTTTCATTAGTTGGATGGTAATGTCTGACTTTACCTTTCCACATACTGTAGCAGGCAATAGACCTTCTCCTAGGAGCCATGCAGGGCAGCATCCTGGTACTGTACATCTCTTCCGTTTCTGTTACTTTAATTTGTCACATTAAAATCTCCACTCAGACTTTTTGTCTAATTTTGGTCTCATTATAGATGGCAGAAGAAGCAAATTCATGAACTTACGAGTACCCGTTCAACCTGGTCAGTTTGAGAAAGCTTTGTGTTTATTTATTAATAGTAATAAGCAGGGCTTGACATTAACACCCGCCAAATGCAGGTAGATTTCAGCTAGTGCTAGTGTTAGACAGACACCTCCACTAGCCACTTTGGCTGGTTGAAAATTAATTTTTAGGTAACACTTTATTTTGATGGTTCATTTGAATATTAATAGACTGTCTGCTTAATATCTGCTGATACTGCTCCTTCAACAGACATTTAACTCACTATAACAACTTACTATAATGACTATGTCAACTTACACTAATCCTAACTCCAACCTAACAGTCTACTTATAATCTAATGAGAATTAGTTGAAATGTAGATGCAATGCAACTTAAATTCAACCAACAAACCATTAAAATAAAGTGTGACCATTTTTAATTGCCAGGGCTGCCTCATCCCTAAAGATTAGAAGTTTACCTTAAGACCCTTCGTTAATATGCGTGCTCTTAAGGCTCGTATGCACCAGGATGCTTTTCGTTTGCGTTTATTGTCAGTGTTTTCCAAGAAGTTTTTCCGGATTTAAACCCAAGCGATTTTCACAGGAGTCGAGCAGAAGAGTATGCAAAATCACTCCTTGACGTTAGATGG
>CAIGQZ010010775.1:5018257-5037154 GCA_903798205.1 Danio tinwini
TTTTTCACAGTATTTCCTACAAATTATTACTACTTATTTATTTTATTTAGGCTAGAACAGGGATGGGCAAACTTGATCCTGGAGGGCCGGTGTCCCTGCAGACTTTTGCTCTAACACTAGTCAAACACACCTGAACACACTAATCGGTGTCTTCAAGATCACTAGAAAGCTGCAGGCAGGTGTGTTTGATTAGGGTTGGAGCAAAAGTCTGCAGAAACACCGGCCCTCCAGGATCAAGTTTGCCCATCCCTGGGCTAGAATAAAAGAAGTTTTTAATAAAAAAAAAACATTTTAAGGTCAATATTATTAGCCTCCTTAACCCTTTGGCTGCTGCTCTACTAAAAGGTTGACCATGTTTTTACTGTTTTAAATAAGGACTGTTAAAGTAATTTTAAAAAAGACTGTTTAAATAATGGCTTACACACAGCATTGTCGGTTTACAAAAAAAAATCAAACAAACATAATCCTACACTTGATTTTTGTTTTATTGTAAAAAAAAACAAAAAAAAAACAGAAAACATGTTAATCTGAAATATTTTATGGCATACTTCAAAAAATAAAGGTGATTTTGTATTTAAAAATGTTTTATTTAGAATTTTTTTTCCAGATTTTTCACAGTATACTGTATGTGTTAAGTTTGGTACTTTTACCATAAACCTACATATCAACCATTTGGTGGAGGTTGATATTTTTGAAATTATGGGATGTGTTTAAAAACAATGCATTGAGTGTGTTAACTAGCGACATTGCGAGTTAAGAAGTGCAATCCAAAAAAACAAAAAAATTTCTTGGTGGGGTAGTGTTAAGCGTTAGGCTATATTTTATTACCTATTGTCATTCCAAACCACTGTTATACAATGATTTGCCTAATTACCTTAACTTACCTAATTATCCTAGTTAACCCTTTAAATGTCACTTTAAGTTGAATACTAGTATCTTGAAAAATATCTAGTAAAATATTATTTGCTGTTTACTGTTATTAGAAATGAGTTATTAAATGTTTAGAAATGTGTTGAAAAAAATCTTCTCTCCATTAAGCAGAAAATGGGGGGAAAAATAAACAGGGGGGCTAATAATTCTTACTTCAACTGTATATTTGTATATTATACTCTATTTTGTTGCGTTTATTAATCTTGTTTCTTTTTGCTCACATTTAGGTATGGGGTTAATATATGGGGAAAAAAATCAGAAACCTCTGGCAACCTCTCCTCCATGTACGTTGGATTTATTCATTTTATTCAGTGTTTTGTACGGTTACATCATATTATGCTTTTCTTTCTCCTCTCTCTGTCCAACAGGGAAGAGCATTAGGATCTTAAAATCTTCTGGTAATGCTCAGCCTATTTGTTATGACATTCCTTTTGCTCTGAATGTCAGACTTCAACAGAATGACCCATCAGGTCAGATATCCACCATTGTACCAGAGCTCAGTTTAATTCATTCATTTTCTTTTTGGCTTAGTTTCTTTATCTCAGTTTATTAAACAGTAATATTTTGTTGTATGCACATTCTCACGGCACTATTTGTCTTTACTCTTCAGAATTCTATATGAATGGAGAGCTTGAGATGATTGGAGGCAAAGGTTTCAAACAAATTGTCATTTTTTACAAAACGAATCACCAGCTTCGGCTCAGCACTACTAAAATTGACTACTCTTATGGGTCGGAGTCTACGACGTTTTCATGGGACCAAGAACTCACCCACCATGAGACAGAACAGTAATATTTCTACTTTGGACAAATGCATATATTGTTATAATATTATGCATTTTGATTTTTGTTATTGTTAATATTATTACAAGCAAATTATGTTAATTTAGTCCCATTCACACCAAGAAAAATATGTATTATATGTTCTGGCCACCCTCTTTATTATTATACATATTATTACAAGCAAATTATGTTAATTTAGTCCCATTCATACCAAAGAAAAATAGGTATTGTATGTTTTGGCAACCCTCTTTATTAGTATTAATGTTAAATACAAGCATATTATGTTAATTTAGTCCCATTTACACCAAGAAAAATATGAATTATATGTTCTGGCAACCCTTTTTATTAATAATAATATTACAAGTAAATTATGTTAATTTAGTCCCATTCACAACAAGAAAAAATATATGTTCTAGCAACCTTCTTTATTAATAATAAAGAAGGGGGTTAATGCATGCACGGAGCATACCTGAAGACATTTTCAGTAGATCGCCGAATTCACAAGTCACCATAGAAAGTCACAGTGAGAAAAAATGGACAATGCACTTGACATAGGTGGAGTTGGAGCTTTTAATGCTATCATACGAGGCATTAAGGCCGATTATAAAGAAAAATCTGCATCAACGAAGGAAAAAAATATAAGGTAATAAATAAGAAAAGATAAAATAAATAATAATAGAAAATTCGTTAGTTTATTAAATTATACATGCCACCCTCCCTTTTATTGCAATGAAAAAATTTTATGTAACTTTAGCTTTTTGAGTATGTTGTGTAACCATTCATGCATTTAATTTTAACATTTGCATAATGATGTGCAGAGGTTTATCGCCATGGAACTGTACAAAAGTGTATAAAACAGTTCAGTGCCAGACATACTGTACACTCTCAGAAATAAAGGTATGCGAGCTGTCACTGGGGTGGTACCTTTTCAAAAGGTACAAATTTGTACCTAAAGGGTCCATATTGGTACCTCAAACGTATATATTAGTACCTATAAATTTTAAGAGGAACATTTTTGTACTTTTTAGGTACTAATATGTACTCTTGAGGTATTAATATGGACCTTTTATCAGTCAAATATTCATTTGGATGTGAAAAAAAACCTACGATTATATATAAATATATAACCCTCTTAAGATGAAAAAAAATCATATGTATGTGCTTCTACGTCCATCAAAATTCTCATCAAGAGCAGGCAATGCTCAGTAAACTCTCAGAAACAGACAAACTCTGGAACATAATCTGTTCCAGAGCAGGTTATCTTAAGAGAGTAGGTTGCTATGGCTATTTTACACACCCCAAAAGTTACCTCTGTTTTTGGAACCAAAGCTGAGGTTATCCACTTACTTACTCTTAAACTTACCTGGGTATGTCACATAACCTGCTTTCTGGAATACCCCTCAGCAGTCGATTGCTGGTGATCATAACTAAAACCAACAACTACAGCTGGTAAAATTAGTATTGAACATGTCGCCATTTTTCTCAGAAAACATATTTCTAAAAGTGCCATTGACTTAAAATTTTCACCGGTTGTTGGTAACAACCAAAGAAATCCATATATGCAAAGAAAACAAATCTAATTTGTTTACAAATGAATGTATGCATAATCAAATGAAATGACACAAGAAAAAGTATTGAACACATGAACAAAGGGAGGTGTAGAAATGCAGTGAAAGCCCAGACAGCAGCTGAAATCTCTTGGTAGTTCTTCATCAACCCTCTACCCTTAGTTGTTGTAAATGAATATCAGCTGCTTCAGTCCAACATCTACATTAGCAGAATGATGAAGATGAAACCAGAGTGAACATTTCAGCAAGACAATGATTCAAATAACAGCCAAGGAAACTCCCAATTGCTTTTAGAGAAAATCAAGCTGTAGAATCGCCCAGCCAATCACCTGACTTGAATACAATAGAAAATACAAATTAAAAATCAGATTTACTAGACGAGACCCACAGAAGCATCAAGATTTTCACACTCTATTGAAGTCTGTGAAAAAACTCACACCTGAGCAATGCTTGTGGTTTCAAGTCTACTTTTTGTTGACTCTCAGAGTGCTAAAAGTCATCGACTTTCATGTTATGAATTGCCACGAACCATGGTTTCAGCCAAAAATTCTACTGGGAAAAAAAGTAGAATAGGCATCTAGGAAAATTATTGCAATATTGCTCCTGTTATTTTTACTATAGTTATAAAATTTGACTGTGGTTATTGTAACTAATAATAGTAATTATCTTTACTCTGTCCTCAGTGTATTTCTGGTTCTGAGGAGTAATGAAATGGATGTTACGATGGGAAAAATGCGCATTGTCATTCTTCTTCATAAAGAAGATGGTAGTGTTTTTCTCTGGCCTGCAGTTCGGCAGCAGCCAAAAGATGTCAGTCCATCTGGCATTTTAGGTAAGAGAGTCACTAATCAAGCATTTACAGTTGAAGTCAGATTTATTAGCCCTCCTGACTTATTAACCCCCCTGTATATTTTATCCCCCAATTTCAGTTTAACGTAAAGATGTTTTTAATACATTTCTAAACATAATAGTTTTAATAATACATTTCTAATAACTGATTTATTTTATCTTTGCCATGATGACAGTACATAATATTTTACTAGATATCTTTCAAGATACTGGCATTCAGCTTAAAGTGACATTTAAAGGCTTAACTAGGTTAATTAGGCAAGTTAGGGTAATTAAGCAAGTCATTGTTTAATGATGATATGTTCTGTAGACAATTAAAAAAAATATATATAGCTTAAGGGGGCTAGTAATATTGACATTAAAATGTTTTTTTTTAAATAATTAAGAACTGCTTTTCTTCAAGCCGAAATAAAACAAATAAGACTTTCTCCAGAAGAAAACTATTATTGGAAATACTGTGAAAAATTCATTGTTCTGTTAAACATCATTTAGGAAATATAGGAAAAAGAAATAAAAAATCACAGGAGGGCTAATAATTTTGACTTTCACTGTATGTATCCATTCATCTTGTGTATGTTTGCATAAAAACAATGTTAAAACCAGTGTCAAAATAATCACCAATCACATGGATATGCAAAAATAATTGCTGTATTGTGCATGCATGCTAGACAGAATAAAGTACAGAATGGTAATATAGGAGCCATAATACCTTTCATTTAATTATAATGTTTATTTGTATACTGATTAGTTTGGACAATGACGTATTATGTTTTGGTCACATGGGCATACCTGGCACCTGCTAGCACATAAAGCGCGTGCACACTCACACAGGTTTTAGGAGGAAAAGAGAGCGAGAGTGGGGTGGTCGTATTTTTTGTTGACCGCCACGGCACACACAATGCCACGCCGCAACGCAACTGCACATGCAACGGCACACGTAACGGCACACGCAACTCACTACAATATCACTACACGCCACGATGCAATAATCAGCCATACGCAACAGGTATTCAACCCACAGATTGCTGTTTTGTCATGTGTCAAGTTAATATAAAGTTTTGATATTAACACCTTGGGCTCAGCGTGTCTTTGTCAGCCACCAGCGCGTCACAAAAGTCAAAGGACCCTCACTGCCTCTCTAGCGACTAAGGAGGAATCAAGTCGCAATAGGTAATTTTGTAAAAATTACAAAAAGGTAAAGAAACAGTTTGCGTCTCCACACATATGGTCCTGTTGTCTGCCATTTTGTCTGTATTCACTCATTCCACTAGACTAAACACATACTACATATGCATGCAATGTCACAGTTTTCACAAAATCACATTTTTGTGGTTTACTTTTAAAGGATAATGGCATAGTTTTCAAAAACATGCACTTTGAAATCAGTTTGAGTATTTAGTCTAAATGGGACCTTTTATGACCCTTTTTGATGTAAAATAGGTTGTAAAATAAGTGTCTAATGTCCTTAGAGTGTGTATGTAAAGATTCAGCTCAAAAAATGTTTTATAACTCTTTTAGGCTTTAATCCAAATTGTGTCGTTTTGGGGGCTGTTGCTTTAAATTCAAATGAGATTGGGCTCCCAGTTTATTTAAAAAAGTGGGTGGAGCAACAAATGCCTATGCATTATCATTGTGTCAGATTAAAAACAGGACTAACATTATCTCTGTGAAAAATGGAAAGTGTATAAAGAAGTGGTTCAGAAGAAGGACGTCTATGAAGACTACAGTGTTTATTTGTGCATTCCAAAACTCCACATTTTTAATTCCTCTTAGTTTCTGATATTATCTTTGGGAGGTATGGTGTAAAAATCGGACAGCTGCTTCTCACTCAGGGCTGTTTATGCTACTGAGGGTATGATCATCATTAAGGGGCGGGGCTTTCCCTCTCTGATGACATGTACAAAGGGAATATTGATTAACAAAGTGTTGTTTTTTTATGAAGCGTGATTAAAAAATAGTAGTAAAATATTACCAACACAACTGTGTTTAAACCACTTATATAACAGATTTTTCCGTAATTGGTCCCCTTTAAATTATTGTCATGTAAATGTACCTTTAACCTCCACTTTGTTGGCAATGTTAGTGATGATATTGTGGTTATTTTAAACCAGCACTGGTAACACTGGTCTGTAACTAAAATTTTAAGGAGAAGCTGAGATTTCATATGAGGAGATCCCAGGATCGCAAACACCAATGCTGAAGCTGAAGGACCAGGAAGTGAAGACATCTTGGTAAGGATTAAATAAATAAATATTGGGTGAAAAAGTAACTAGCCTAAGCATAAAAAATTGGTAATAAATTTAACATAGGCTCATTCTGAAATGTAGCCCTATATACATTTCTGGAAATGGTAAATTGTGTAGCCTGAAGTGCGTATGGCTGCACTTCGTCTTTAAAAAGAACGGTAGGGGGCGGTATGACGCCGTTTCTTTTCACGCTATCAGCTGACTGTTTACCACCGTGTGTATGGCTTTCCTGCTGTTACCGGTTTGCCCAGTAGCTCGCCATGTACATTTGCCCAGAGGAGTTGACCACGATGATGGAGTTCGAGCCTGGTGAAGAACGATTCCAGAAAGCGGGTATAGGACAAAAACAGAAGCCAAAAAATAAAATAAACAAGTAAATAACAGGGTGAGTATGTGGTAAAATCTGTGGTAAAAATAAGGCGAGGGCTTTTCTTTGTCTGGATTGCTTTTAAAAACACTGTCCGTTGGGATTTAGGGAAGTGGGCGGGCGGGTCAATCGGTGCTTTTGAAAACACTATTGGTCGGGTTTAGGGATGGAGGAGGGTGGGTCGGTCGATCGGTCATTCATTCTGTCAGTGGACAGCGGCAAATGGCACTCGTAAGGGAAATTTGAAATCTGAAAAAGCGTACAAAATGGCCTCTGGTGGATTCGCGAAGACAAAAACTACAGAAGAAAACATCTTCTGGGACATATTTGGCGCTCTTCAGAAATGTATATAGGGGTACATATTCAGAATGAGCCTGGGTTGAGTAAAATCCCAAAAAATAAAATCAATACGTTATGACAATATGTATTTTTATGTTACTTTAGCTTTTTTAAATAACTTAATAATGATTAACATATTTTTGTAAGTTATGCACATTTTACACATTTTTAAAGTTTTATGTCAGTTTAGAGTTTTTTTACAGACGCTAGGACACATTTCTCAATACTTAGGTCACTTTTGCAAAACTCTGCACACAATCCTCCCAACTGACTCTTAGCTTGGCAAAACAGTTCATTTCACATTCAAAATGCACTACAACAAAACACTTTATTCAGATCTCAAATAAACTCATTCTTCCAGAACACTAGCAAAGGTTGACAGCCGACTAACACACTTTGTCACCCACAAAACAATGAGCTAAAAAACACTTAACAACATATAGCATTACACAATGTTTTCTTGTGTAAAACCAGGACACATCTCTGTTTATATGTTTATATATCAGGCATGGTGGTCAACACATCTCTGCAATATATATTACTGGATTGAATCAGACATGATGCAGAATTCCTTAATATTTTATGTTGTTTATTTATTTATTTATTTGGCAGTTATTCCAAAATACAAGAATTTGTATCCACACCATCCACTGATACAGATACAATAGTAATGCTAATCTGGCTGGTTAAACTGCATTTTTAGATTTGAAATATGTTTCAGTAAAATATTGTTGAATGTTGCTGTCTTATTCAGTTTTGCATTATGTTATTGTTTTAAACATAAGTTTAACAGTTTTAAAATCAGTATGCAAGCACATGCAAAATGTCCTGTACGTGCAAAGATTTTTGGCAGTTGTTGTGTCTATAATTGATCCTCAACGATAATTAATCCTCAGTTTAGCCCACATAGACTTCTGATGTGCTCACTGTGTGAAGAGTTTTGCAAAAGTTACCTAAGTATTGAGAAATGTGTCCTAGCATATGTAAAAAAAAAAAAACTGTAATTGATGTACATCGAAGTGACTTAAAGTTAAAATTATAAGACAGCAACAAATATTTACAGTGTACATTACTAACTATTATTAGGTATAGAGTAAGAGTTTATTAGGGGAAAACTCATGATCATGTTTTCCTCATTGTAATGTTTTACATGTATTCTTTTAAAATAAATTGTCTGCTTTAAGTAACAAAAAAAAATGTAGTTTTAAACAGCCATTATGTATCCTGATGTGGATATAAGACTATATAATAAAGTCATTATAAGTGATTATGAATGCATTATAATGCTTTAAGGTGTGTAGTAGGATTAAGGAATGTAGAATATGGTATATACAGTAATAGGCATTTACAGTATATTTACTCATAATAGAATAAAATGCCTTTAATTGTCACTGTACACATATACAATGTACATTATATACATGTGCGATGAGATTTAGCATCTCACTAGTCAGTGCAAACATGTAAATATGTTCTCGCAAAGCACACTAAACAACAAGCTACAGTAAAAATAACTGTAGACAATAAATAGTAGTGCTAATAGTGGATGAGAGGGGAGTAGGGTGAGGTGGAGTAAACAGTTCTGAGGTAGATTGAGAGATATAGCATATGCAATATGTAAATGTGAGATGATAACAAAATGTAATATGTAAATGTAAGATGATAATTATCCAATATGCAGGATATTAAGCAATTACGTATATCTAAGGGAAAATTGGTGCCCATACTAAAGTTTTAATAGCATACATCATAAAGCTTTTTATATATGTAAAAGACCACTTTGCCCCCTTTATTTTACACAGTTCATTCATTCATTCATTTTCTTTTCAGCTTAGTCCCTTTATTAATTTGGGGTCACCACAGCGGAATGAATCACCAACTTATTCAGCATATGTTTTACACAGCGGATGCCCTTTCAGCTGCAACCCATCACTGGGAAACATCCATACACACTCATTCACACACATACACTACAGAAAATTTAGCTTAACCAGTTCACCTATACCACGTCTTTGAACTTCTGGGGTAAACCAGAGCACCCAGAGGAAACCCTAGCTAATACGGGGAGAACATGCAAACTTCGCACAGAAATGCCAGCTGACCCAGCTGAGGCTCGAACCAGCAATCTTCCTGCTGTGAGGCGACAGTGCTAAACACTGCGTCACCGCACCGCCTTTGGTTTTAAACATCATTTTTTTACATCATCAGTTGTCTGCTTAATACATTTTTCCCATATTTTCAGTCTTTTTATGAAGAGTGGCAATAAATATTATAGAGCCATTCTTCCCTATACGCAACCCATACTGCCGAACCACCATGGGTCGCCCCTTGCTCTTAAATGTTACTCTGTTCTGTGCTTCTGTTCTGAAAACCAGTGCGATTCCCTTCCTTTTTATTACAGGTACCGTCGCCCCTGCTATGCAATTCTCAAAACAGTCCTATAGTGGCATGTAACTGTCAGCTGACGTGCTCCAAGTGATAAATAGACTCTTGTACCCAAATGGAT
Source organism: Danio tinwini (assembly GCA_903798205.1). Lineage (NCBI taxonomy): Eukaryota > Metazoa > Chordata > Actinopteri > Cypriniformes > Danionidae > Danio > Danio tinwini. The sequence continues at coordinate 5,027,845 of CAIGQZ010010775.1, forward strand.
TCTGTACACGCAATTTGAAGTGGAGCGAAAGTTTGGGTTTTGGGTGTGTGTTTGATAAGACATATACACATAATTAATAATAAAAACATCTAAAGATGTCGATCTTGGTGGTTTTTTTTTAAACACAACAAATTTTGTCCCAAACAAGCATAAAAAGTTAGGTAAGCAATCGAATGTGTGCATTTTTAAAGTGACACCTGTTATTTAATTTAATCAAATGAAAAATCTAAGTAAATGAGAGATTCATTCACTGCTCTTTAATCAGAATGTGTAAGTTATACAGTGAAGAAAAGATTAATAAAATTTGATAACTTGATTCTATTTATTTTTGATATCCCTTATTTTTACATCCCAATGTTGACAGGTATGCCTCACTTTCACCCCCAACAAGCCCCCAGGCCTCACTTTTGTCCATGACACCGCCAACCCCTTCACTTCACGAACCGGTCACTTCAATTTTCGTTTTTGGGTTGACGGTGACGTGATCATCGTTTGCCTGGAGCACCAGTTCAGCTTGCTCTGGCCCTGCACGGGGATAGTTTCAAATGCAGCTTTATTTAGAATGTCAAGCAGGCAGGGGTCGAAAACCCCTAAAAAAGGGCAGGCGGCAAAGAATCAAACACTATAAACAGTCCAAAGGTCAAAACACAGGAGAAAAAAGAAACAAGGAAAACGATTACATTATGAGTGCAAAAGCAAAACAATACTCAGCAAAGTGTGTGTAAAACATATATATATAGTGTGTGTGTGTTATATTTATATAATGCTTTTCTGGGCACTCAAAGCGCTTTACACATTGGGGGGAATCTCCTCATCCACCACCAGTGTACATATATATAGTCAGGGTAATCAATGATGATGAGTTTCAGCTGTGTATGTGTGTGTCCAGATGATTGTCAGCTGTGGCAGAAGTGATTAATGTAATGACTTCTGGGATTTGTAGTTTGGCAGGAATGTAGGAAGTGATCTCCAGCAAAAGCAGCACCGCTGGTGATCACAACAATTATATATCGAGAAATGGATATAAGACTATATAATAAAGTAATTTCAAGGGGTTATGAATGTATTATAATGCTTTAATGTAAATGTGTTAGGTTTAAGGAATGTGGAATATGATATATAATAATCATCCAATATGCAAGATATTAAGCAATTATTATTTTAACAGCACATCATAAAGCTTTATACAGTCAAACCCAAAATTATTTATACCCCAAGAGTAGGAATAATTTCGGGCTTGACTGTATATGTTTAAAAGACAACTTTTTGTCCTTTATTTTACACAGTAATAAGATGTAACACAATAGTGTCTTAAAAAATTAAATATAAAACAATAGGATATATAATCCATTTTAGCTTAAGTGGATAAAAATATGTTCACTATTACTACTGTAGTTATGATTGTTCATGAAATGATACAAAACAGTATACTATGGTATTATACATACACTTTAATAAAGTAAGAATACCCTTATAACTAGGCCCACACGGAATCTGCGCACGCAGACTTCCGCAGATTTTTCGCAGAATTTCCGCAGATTTTTAGCCCATCATTAATTCTGTTTATTTACTTACAGTTAACTATTTACTGTTAATCTAATTGGATTTGCATTTTAAACATTAAATAAAAGTTAAAAATATATTATTTTTTATTTCATATTTTAAGGTTTTTGTTATGATACTCCTAGAATAATTCCGCAGAAAACCACAGATTTTTACCAAAATTCTCTGCAGAAATAGCAAAAAACGTCCGCAGATTCCGTCTGGCCCTGCTTATAACGCATAACAAATACAGGCTTCATAGAAAGTGTTACTGAAATCTCTTATGATCACCAAGCCTAAGTTGATTTCTATTAAAAAATGCACTTATTTTTCAATTTCACAGTTATTTACATGACTTTATTGTCACACGATTCTTCTGAAATTTGGTGCTTAATTATTTAAACGTTCGACTGGTTGTGTACATATAGCTAAATTCCATAATCCTGCATTTTTGCACACAAATTTCGTATATATTTAAAGTGTCCGCTGTTTATTTTAGGGTGACAATGAAGGACTACAGGCTTCCTGCTGCTCCTGTCATTGGATGTTGGCTTGTCCCGTTTGAAGCTGTCACGCAGAAGACGATCTCTGATTTTACCATCACTCAGCTGTAGATTCAGCACAGCTTTCTATAACATTCATATCAGCCATTATCATCTGACCTATTATCTAGTCTGTAAATGGTCTTGTTTGTTGTTTAAAGGGCTGTGAAATCTGTAGCATGCCTTAATAACGTGCAAAATGTCTCATTAATATGATATAAACTCTAACATGTGTAGCCCGTTAATTTAATGTGTAATGACACCGGACACAGGATAAAAAATTCTGCAGACTTTTATTCCAGACTGCACTTGGAACAGCGCAGCGTTAAGTATGCAAATTTTGGGAAAATTGAAATAGAAAAGTTAAGAAAAAAGAAAAGTTAAAGACTGTATACAGCCACTGAAAACAATAAATGTAATTTTTGGCATCCAAATGTGTTATCCTCTTTTCTTTCTCTCATTCACAATGACTCAAAATAACTTTTTTTAGACAAAATAGTACATAAACAACGGTAGCAGCAGTTCACGCTGAGAAAACAAACAAGTGTAAGACATCCACCATCAAGTTCAGATTAAATAAAGCTGCTCACTTTATAAAATACATAAAATGAGATGTTGCAATATGAACACTTTACAAATACTCTCCCACAATTAAACAAAATTGCTCAATTTTACATCAGTGAGTTCAAATAGAATGATTAAATGACTCAAACTTACAGCTCGTCAGCTCTCAATGACATACACACACACAGCTTTAACAGCTGCAAGTAACTTTTTCCTCTACAAACCATAAAGAAACAAAATACAATAAAATCTCTGTAAACACATGACATTTAAACATAACATTTTCAAGGAAATATGAAAATACATTGCCATAAACACTTACATTCAATAAAGTTGAACAACACTCACTATGTCTCCTTTTCGTCACACACTGCACCTTTAAATCTCTATTCTCCCCTCTAAACAAAATAATCCTGTTTCAATTACATGGCTTGAATTAGAATAAACACTTATATCGCACTTAATATTGTAATATTAAGGATTATAAGTCAACACTCATGCTTTAACATAGCTTCCCTTCACAATGTTGGAAATCACGGTCAAAACAACAAAATCCACAGCCATCCGAACGTTAATCACTATGAAAAAGACTTTGTAAGTCACTGCATGCATGTATAGCGCAATATTTCACGTGTTAACTAACTTTTTAACTTTAACTTTATTATCCTTTCTCCATAGCTATATACACTAGATATCACATAGGGACCCTGAGCATGCATCAATAGCGCCGCCACATTGGTACAGTGCTCCTAGGACAAACGTTATTCAACCGCACTAGTCAAGACAGTGTGCCAATGTGAAGATGCTGGACTTTAGCGCTGTGTACGGGTGTAGTAATGAGCAAACAAAGAAAACAAAGCACAAAGTCATCACATTTCATAGGTAAGATTTCGTTTTTTATTTTTTTGTATGTTATGAACTTTTGTGCTTAACAAGTATCGATATTGATGAGAATACAGTCTCTTAATGCAGTGACCATAAGGCAAAGTAGCACCAACTCGCTCTAAATTCTATGCTTATGCTAGTTTTGTTAAATAAAATAAGCAAACAATGTTATGAAATATGACAAGAAGATGCGGCGCTGCGAGAAACTTGTATTATTGTCAGCTAAGTAAACGAGTCGTTCATAACGGATATTCATTCACAAACGAATCGCTGTTTCAGGACATGGATTAGCTCAAATTAAACAGGGACGGTGGGTAATGCATTTCCATGCACACAAACACTCACTGTTTGTCAGGAATGCCCGTGCGGTCACATCCATCAATGTAGAAAAGTGATGTAAAATTATAATATTTCGTAATTTAAAAAAATATTTACATATGGACCCCCGGGGAAAACTCCCGATCATAGATATATGTGTATATGTGTATCAACCCCATGGTGTCAATAACCTTTTTGTGTTTAGCAAAACAACTTTTTAACCTGGTTACACATGCGGGAATTAAGTGTTGCTTTTTTAATTGTATCTGTCATACTGTATCTTTGATTGTTTATGAATGTTCCCCTTTGGGAGGGGAACTTCAGCGCTATGTGGAAAAACTTCCACTATGGGGATTTCGTTCAGAAAGCCAATCATCTGAAAGAGTATGTAAAACGGGCCAATGAAATGCCAATGAGTTGCAAAATCATTTTCGCTTCAGAGACTTCAACAGCCTTCTGAGAGAGTGAATGAGGGTTCCTCCAGCTGAGTTTCAGACAGAGAGTGAATGAGAGCGATCTCCTGGTCCAGAGTGTGTAACACGCAGCGGCAGACGGTGGGCAGGGGTTTCTCACTTGCCTGGCGTTCTTTGGGTCCGGTCCTCCAGAGCGGTATGTATTGTTGCGAATTTCCTAAAAGAGCAACACGGTTGTGCAGCGTGTCTTTTTCAAGACATCGCTCCGACTGTGGGTTTCTGGATGCGACGGTTTCCTGTCCTTGGATGATGGGCACGAGCACTGCGTTTCATGTCTAGGGGTCCAGCATGTTAATACTGTGCTTGCAGGCAGTGCATGCCATCACTGTGGTGGCATGTCTGTTGCGCAGTTAAGATTGCGGCTCGCTCTTGCAAAAGGGCCACCCACCCCAGTTGTCCCCCGCTCCACGGTTGGGCACTCGGGCAGATCTGAGGGTCACAGTGGGAGTAAATCTGCCACCCTCTGGCTTGCGGACCTCTCGCTTCTCCACACGCTCCATCCAAGCTTTGAGTGAGAGCAGCGATCTATCCTCGGATGGCCGCCCTCTCACCTGATGAGACCGAAGCTCAGATGTCCACTGCTGAATCGGACCTCAAGTCCGGATGCAATCTAACCGATCCCTCCAGCCGAGATAGAGAGCGGGTTTACAGCCTGTACTACTTCATACCCAAAATAGTGGTGGGCTATGGCAAATCCTAAATCTGCGCGTTTTGAACCTCTGTCTGCATAAGCTGCCGTTCAAAATGCTTATGCAGACGTGCATTCTCCGGTGCATTCATCCTCAGGATTTATCTGCAGCAATAGACCTAAAGGACGCGTACCCCATGTCTCCATTCTTTCACGCCACCGTCAGTTTGCTGCGGTCTGCGTGTAAAGGTCGAGCCTGGCAGTACAAGTCCTGGTATGAGACCTCTTCAGCACTGGCTTCATGATCGAGTACCCAGACGTGCATGGCACGTGGGCACACACCGGATGACTGTCACTGCGCTGTGTCGCCGCGCCCTCAGCTCCTGGAACGACCCCTCGTTCCTACAGGCCGGAGTGCCTCTAGGACAGGCGTCCAGCCTTATTGTCGTTTCGACAGATGCTTCCAGCATGGGCTGGGGGGCCGTGTGTTGTGGGCTGCAGCTGCAGGCCTGTGTAAAGGAACCCAGTTGCATTGGCATATCAATCGCCTAGAGCAGTTGGCAGTGTTCCTCGCTCTCTGGCATTTTTACCAGTGCTGGAGCAACAACATGTGCTGGTCAGGACAGATAGCACGGCGGCGGTGGCGTATATCAACCGTATGGGGGGTATCCACTTTTGCCGCATGTCTCAGCTCACTTGCTGTCTGCTCCCCCAGAGTCAATCGCTGCATTCCAATTTTCCCCACCGAGGTCAACCGTGCAGCCCATGTGCTCTTACGGCAGTTTCGCCTGGGAAAATTTAGACTCCACCACCGACTGGCCAGCTGTTATGGGCTGCGCCTTTCTCTCTCTAACTCAGAGATTCATGTGCTCTTGCTTGAGTTCCCCACTTGGCGAACCCTGCAAAGTCCACTGGCTACACAGCTGGCCCCGGGGTGTACGTAATACGCATTTCTCCAGTGAGCCTACTCGCACAGATACTGTGTAAAGTCAGGGAGGTCGAGGAACAGCTCTCGTATTGCGCCTCTCTAGCCCAATTGGACCTACTTCAACTCTCTCCTCATGATAGCCCCTCCCTGGCACATCCCCTGGAAGCAGGGGACAGGCACCATTTGACACCCGATCCCACCTTAGGTGACCTACCGAATAGGTGGTTAACACTGCCACTCAGGCTAGAGGACCCTCTACGAGGCATGGCCAAGCTCTGAAGTGGAGTCTATTCACTGTGGGGTTTGCTTTTTTCCCCAAGAAGGAAACCCCGAACATGCCAGATCTGAGTGATGCTATCCTCCTTTAGTTGGCCAGAGCTAAGGCTGTCCCCTCCGCTCTGAGGGGTTGGTGTATATTAATTCTATCCTGTTCCCCGCTCATACCCACTTGGAGATCTCTCTTAGGAGAGGTCTGCTCGATCACTCGACTCGAAATGTCCCAGCGTTTTGGGCCGGCCCACTCTTACGTTTACTTGAGACCCCGGCCCACCTAGGTGCCCTAGGTTCCTGCAGCGTTCTTTCAGCTATGTAGTGAACCTGAAAGCGCTGCCCACGGAGGAGGCAGACCCAGCCCCTGATTGCTGTATCCTTTCGCGCTTGTGTATTATACGGACCTTACTCAGCTCTTTATCTGTTGCGGTGATCGGCAGAAGGGAAGTGCCGTATCCAAACAAGAGGTTGGAACATGCCCACTGAACAGTGGATGCCATCTCCCTTGCTCATCTGAGCCAGGGCGAGCCATGTCCCCCAGGATTGAGAGCGCGCTCCTCGAAGCATGCATCCTTTTGGGCGTTAGCACGCAGCGCCTCTCTAACAGACATTGTAGAGCTGTGGGCTGGGCGACACCTATTGCGAGATTTATTCATCTTGAGGGGAGCCGATTTCCTCACGTGGTGAATGAGAAATTCCGTTAGGTGTTGTAAAACGCTTGCTGCGCCATTCTCTCTAACATGGAGATACGTGCGCTTTTTCGGTCTATCAGCAAAGTTCTTCGCTTGGCGAACCCTGCAGATATTTCTCCGAGGCCCCCAGCATCTGACTCAGCGGAGGAGTCAGGCGCTGGCCCGTTACATTCTTGGTATGCCCGCTGGTCAGCCCGTGTTCTGGGTATAGGTGCCCGCTATGTGCGATCCCCACTGGGCGATCCTATATGCTTATACTGCCATGGTGCAGTACCCTCTCACAGGCGGACCCGTGTCTTCCTTCACTGCTAACCATTTTATATTCTTATGCGTACTCCCCCTTCTCAGGGCTAGTCCATATGCTCTCTTGCCACCAGTCTCCCCACTTTGGTAGCAGGTGGCCTCCACAGCATCCTCAACGCTCAACGCTTCCCAACGTACTGTCGTTTAAATTCCTAGAAACTATCTAGACGCATTGTGACTCCCGAAAAATATATCTAAATCAGTAAATCTTCTGTTGAAGTGGGATAAGTAAGGGCCAGGGAACACGTTGGAAGACTGCGCCTCTCTCTTTTGCCTGGCAAACCTCTCATCGGGGGCGAAAGTAAGTTTCAATCATTATGGTGTTTTCCATACATGTCCCCATAGTGGAAGTTTTTCCACATAGCATAAGGTAACCCTCGTTCCCCGAGGGGGGGGACGGAAATGCTATGTACCTTCGCCATAATAATTGCCCCTTAGCTGTTGAGGTGAATGTCTCTTCCGCTAAAAAAAATATGCTTTGGCTTTGCTCGCACTGTGCTCTTATGGCCAAATTGATTGCAACGAGCATCAGCTGCGCAAGCTGAAGCTGCCAACTTATTGGCATTTCATTGCCCTGTTTACATACTCTTTCAGATGATTGGCTTTCTAAAAAAAATCTCCATAGTAGAAGTTTTTCTACATAGCATTTCCTTTCCCCCCCTCAGGGAACGAGGGTTACCTTAGTAATCTGAGCGTTTTCTTTGCCCAAACATATGCAACTGGGCTTAAGCTGGCAAACATGATTAAACAGCAATTAACTACTTACACTACCTGACAAAAGTCAAGAGCAACAAATAATAACTTGACTTCTAGTTGATCATTTGGAAAAGTATCAGAGATATTTTGAATAAATCATCTGTTAAACTGCTTCCCAATCATCTCAAAGACTGCAGAAGACCTATTGGAACCGGCATGGACCCAAGATTCTCACAGAAATTAGTCAAGTTTGGTAAAGGAAAAATCATGGTTTGGGGTTACATTTAGTATGGGGGCGTGCGAGAGATCTGCAGAGTGGATGACATCAACAGCCTGAGGTATCAAGAAATTTGTGCTGGTCATTACATTACAAACCACAGGAGAGGGCAAATTCTTCAGTAGGATAGCGCTCCTTGTCATACTTCAGCCTCCACATCAAAGTTCCTGATAGCAAAGAAGGTCAAGGGGCTCCAGGATTGGCCAGCCCAGTCATCAGACATGAACAATATTGAGCATGATCCATGGGGTAAGATGGAGGAGAAGGCATTAAAGATGAATCCAAAGAATCTTGATGAACTCTGGGAGTCCTGCAAGAACGATTTCTTTGCCGTTCCAGATGATTTTATTAATAAGTTATTTGAGTCATTGCAGAGGCGACGCAGTGGCGCAGTAGGTAGTGCTGTCGCCTCACAGCAAGAACGTTGCAGGTTCGAACCTCGGCTGGGCTGGGTCAGTTGGCGTTTCTGTGTGGAGTTTGCATGTTCTCTCTGCATTCGCGTGGGTTTCCTCCGGGTGCTCTGGTTTCCCCTACAGTCCAAAGACATGCGGTACAGGTGAATTGGGTAGGCTAAATTGTCCATAGTGTATGAGTGTGAATGAGTGTGTGGATGTTTCCCAGAGATGTTTTTTTTTTTGTTTTTTTGTCCCAGAAAAAGGGACTAAGCCGACAAGAAAATGAATGAATGAATGAGTCATTGCAGAGATGTATGGATGCAGTCCTCCAAGCTCATGGGAGTCAATATTAATTCTTTTTCCACTGCACCATGACTTTATATTCTTTGCTGTACATTTGTTCTGTTAAGTGACAAGACTTTTGTCTAAGCAAAGTCAGACCTTACTGTCTTAATTAAATAATAAAAAATCAAGGCATGATCATATTTTATTTTGGTAAAATAAGCATAATCTAGAGGCCTTTGCCTTTCATATAAGCCACTTCTGATACCAAATGATCAACTAAAAGTCAAGTTATTATTTGTTGTTCCTAAAACTAGGATAATAGGCGACAAGACTTTTCTCAGGTAGTGTATAAAAGTAGTCATGTAGTAACATTTTAATTGGTGTTGATATGATTTTTTAAAAATATGCATGTTTTGTGGTTCTGTCTGATAAAAAAAGCTTAGCACCAAACATCTAATGCAGAGTATTTTCAAATTATTTTGATGTTTCATAGTTGAAGTCAAATATAAGTT
>CAIGQZ010010775.1:5062154-5073301 GCA_903798205.1 Danio tinwini
TTATTCCAAAATGGATTAAATTAATTTATTTCCTCGAAATTCTACACACAATACCCCATAATGACAATGTGAAAAAAGATTTTTTGAAAGCTGAAAAATCACATGTACATCAGTATTCACAGCCTTTGCTCAATTGTTGATGCACCTTTGGCAGCAATTACAGCCTCAAGTCTTTTTGAATATGATGCCACAAGCTTGGCACACTTTTCTTTGGGAACTTCTGCCCTTTCCTCTTTGCAGTACCTCTCAAGCTCTATCAGGTTGGATGGGAAGCAACGGTGTACAGCCATTTTCAGACCTCTCTAGAGATGTTTAATAGGATTTAGGTCTGGGATCTGGTTGGGCCACTCAGGGACATTAACCGAGTTGTTGTGAAGCCACTCCATTGATATTTTGGCGGTGTGCTTTGGGTCATTGTCCTGCTGGAAGATGAATAGTCGCTACAGTCTGAGGTCAAGAGCACTCTGAAGCAAATTCTCATTTCAGGACTCAGAGAGTCCTTCAGATGCCTTTTGGCAAATTCCAGGCAGGCAGTGGCTTCCGTCTGGCCACTCTACCATATAGGCCTGATTGGTGGATTGCTGCACAGATGGTTGACCTTCTGTAAGATTCTCCTCTCTCCATAGAAGAACGCTGGAGCTCAGAAAGAGTGACCATTAGGTTATTGATCACCTCCCTGACTAAGGCCCTTCTCCTCCGATCACTCAGCTTAGATGGCCGGACAGCTCTAGGAAGAGTCCTGGTGGTTCCAAACATCTTCCACAGACGGATGAAGGAGGCCACTGTGCTCATTGGATCTTTAAGAGCAGCAGAATTATTTCTGTAACCTTCCCTAACCTTGTGCCTCAAGACAATCCTGTCTCGGAGGTCTACAGATAATTCCTTTGTCTTCATGCTTGGTTTGCGCTTTGACATGCACTTTCAACCCCTGAGACCTTATATAGACAGGTGTATGCCTTTTCAAATCATGTCCAATCAACTGAATTTACCACAGGTGAACTCCAATGAAGGTGCTGAAGCATCTCAAGAATGATCAGTGGAAACAAAATGTACCTGAGCTCAATTTAGAGCTTTATGGCAAAAGCTGTGAATACTGATGTACATGCGATTTTTTCAGTTTTTTTATTTTTAACAAATTTGCAAAAATTAAAAAAAAAAAATTTCACATTGTCATTATGGGGTATTGTTTGTAGAATGTTGAAGAAATAAATTGATTTAATCAATTTAGTAATAAGGATGTAACATAAAAATGAAGAAAAAGAAAAGTGAAACGCTATAAATACTTTACGGATACACTGTATATATATATATATATATATAAGTAAATAAGAATATATGAAAATAAATATATTTTTTAGCAATTTGTCAGTAAATATAGACAATATATTTTGGAGCATTTAAACAATACAGTTTTTTTAATTAATAGTGTAGTCACTGAACATTTGTAGTAATAAAAAGGTAAGACATTCAATGGAAAAAATGTCTCTATTTTGTGTTAGGATTTTGAGATGAAATCCATATGGGTTTAAGTCCAGCATACGTTGTCAGAGACCAGCATTTTTATTTGCTTATTTATTTATATTCAAAATTACAAAATAAATAATAAAAATCAATAATAACTATAAAAAAAATCCAATGGACTGTTTAGGATAGTCAACTTTACACAGCTGATTTAAGGTGGCTAAGCAGGTCTGTGTCAGCTTGGAATTCAGTGTGAAGACCCTTAAATATGCGGCGTATTAGACTGTTAGTGTAAAAGCACAATTTGCTAAGTTTATGCTACTTCAGGTTTGGTTTCTGTGCCGTCTTTGCTGTATAAAGATGATTATAGATACTTTTTTCTTTGCATGCTGACTTTAGCTGCATCTGCATTGATTTGTTTTATTTGTTTTATAAAACAGCACCAGGAGGTAGTCACTACCACTATTCATCTATGATTCAACATGATCTTTTTGGTCAACGTGGTCTGCCTGGTCCACCTGGTCCACCTGATGCACGTATCAGTTTTGCAAGGCATCCTGGTAAGCACACACATATTGAAAGAAAACTAATTAATAGACCTATGTTCTACTGTATGCTATAATTATATGACAAATACTTTATTTTAAAGTGACAACCTCATAATATTTATTAAAAATGTTTATAATAGCATTCACAATGCTTTGTTGTTAATATGCTTAATGTCAAAATCAATAGTAGTCAAACTGAAAAAATCAAATAAGGCATAGATATATATGCACAAATCAACCATAATGTTTGACATTTTAATCTTAAAAAGAAAATGATTCAAATGAAACACTAATTCTGTGAAAGTCATCTTGTGTTTATAATGTCTAAACTTTTTCTTTCCCAGATTTTGCATATGATGGTGAGTATGACAGTGTTGCTGTAATAATAATAATAACAACAATAATAATAATAATAGAGTGGAGGAACTATGACATCACCTTGTAGGCTAATCGGCTTCTAGCATAAAACTGGTTCCCTCGATATAATCCCTATAGGATTTTCCCATAGGCTTTTTGAAGATTGCAAAATAATAAGCTCTGTGTTCAAACACTGTTTATTACGCTTACACGGATAATCCTCACACGAAAAATACAACTTTTAGATCACTTTTGGATCTTAAATGCAACACAAGAATTAAAAAGATAACATTAGGCTATAAGCTGACTACAGCCTTCTGGGCGCTCACCTGTGGTGTCAGCACCACCCTGCTACAGACAACTTTTCAAGCTTATTTTTAGAAATATGGTCCATAACTAAGGTTTACTCTCTCGGTTTATTATATTTTAATCCACGCCATATATTATAAACAAATAAATAGGAAAAAACACATCTGTATAGACTACGTGTTTTTTGGATAGTTTTTTTACGTATGAAACATATTTTTGTTTTGCTTTACGGTTGTTGTAAAAGTTTTAAAACTGTGTGTATAAATGTGCCTACATAGTATTATTATAAGACTAAATAAGTGTATCGCTCACGTGCATACAGCCCGCTTACCTTAGTGATAGACGACAGAAATGAAGCGTGAGGGACACGTCTATATGCCTGCAAGTTCCATCATGGACACAGAACAACATTGAATATTCTTTTTTTTGTCACGAAGTACAGTGAAAAGCAGCCCATACAGTCACATATGCTATACGTTTTAAGGAGGAGTGTAAATAGTGCAGTTATAACAGAGGTAAATGTGTTCAGATGAAGAAAAAAAACAACGAAAAATCTACTGATCACGTTAAAATGACAGTTAACATGTATGTATTTTTTACACATTTATTCACACATTTGCATTACTGAGAGCGGGAAAGAGACAAGCTGCACTGGTAAGCAGTATCCTCATAATATAGTTTAATTAAAATAAATGATCAACAAATTAATCTGTCTTGACAGTCTTTACAAGTGAAGGCAATATCTGCACACAGTATGAATTCCCAGTTAGAAAAATACTCCAAACTATAAAATACTATTCATGAAGTGAAGTTTATTTCTAAGCAAATTTCGAGAGGATCACTTGCTTATGATTGTTCTCAGCTGTTCCAGCATCAGCTCATGACTGATTATCCAATCAGTTGATTCCTAACTCACTATAAATAACCAGAGCTTTCTTATCTCAATATCTTCGTTTTGAAGAACCCCACCCAACCCTACTTTCCCTCCCTTTCAAATGGGCGACACGACAACCCAGTGATTAGCACTGTTGCCTCACAGCAAGAATGTCTCCGGTTTAATCCCCTTCTAAACCATGCAGCATTTCTGTGCGTAGATTTTGCTTGTTCTTTCTGTGCTTGCGTGGGTTTTCCCTGGGTTCTCCAGTTTCCTTCCACAGTCTAAATAACAAGCACCCTAAGCAATTGATCACAAAATTGTATACTATAGCCAAGCTCTAAGCGAGTACACCTCTTTTCAACCATCCATATCTGACACTTATATACAAATAAGCAAGGGGGGAGTCATCGAGATCTACCTGAGTTCAAACTCCACTCTAGCCTTGCAACAGGAGGAGCCCAGGGCTCGAGGATCTCAAAAGCTCAGGGCTCTCTCCCAGGACAGCATGCCATATTTTCAATCATCAGCTAAGTGTGAACTCTTGAAAATACTTAAATAACAGACAAATCCAAATGCCAACTCAAGCGGGCTGCGCTCCAGACCAGTTCAGCTGGATAACGTATAATGTCTCCAACACCGCCTGTAGTCCCATTTAGCAACTTGATAGCAACCGTCTTTTTAAAGAAGCATAACCGATTAAAACAATCAAGAGTGTGATGTAACTGATGTGTTTTATGTCATAGAATAAACCGTGAAAGTATCTTGAGTTTGTCTTTGCCACAAACCTTATTTAAGCGATTTAACCGAAATCCCTTTCAAAATATTCATTGACTTTAGGAAGAGGGAACTGGAACTGCTAAAATGATAACTCGCTTCCTGGTTTTTGCATACAAATTGACGTCATAGTGCCTCCACTCTATCAGCTGGTGTTTGGCTTTCAGTCACAAAACCTCACAATATTTCTTGATAATGTGTTTATAATAGCACTTTTTAATATCAAAACCAATAGTGATGAAATGGGAAGAAAAATCAGCAATGTTTGAAAAGAAAATGATTGAAATCTAACACTAGTTTAGTCAAAGTAATTACTGTGGAATATTTAAGAATTAATTATTGTGTTTTTGAGAAATACTGCAAAACTAATTCAGCTAAATTCCTAATGACTGCATACTGTATAATCTATTTCAAAATGAGTGCTTTGCTCAGTAGCTGTACTGTTTTTACTCAACTGTATTATAAAAAGCCTGGCTTTACATTTTTTTTAATAACCAACCAACAAACCTCTCCTCTTTTTTAGATCTGTTAATGAGGTCTGCTGGTAAGTAGACTTGTTTCAGGTAAATGTATACATACTGTGGGTATAGTTCACCCAAAAATGAATATTTACTCACTATTTACTCACCCTCAATTAGTTCCAGGCCTTTTTTAGTTTCTTTATTCTGTTGAACACATGAAAAGATATTTTTAAGAACGCTGAAAGCCTGTAACTATCAACCTCCATAGTAAGACAAGCAAATACTATGGAAGTCAATGGTAACAGGTTTTTAGAATATTTCAAAATGTCCTCTTTTGTGTTCAACAGATGAAAGTAACTCATAAAGGAAATTGAAACAATTAAATTAAGAGTAAATTGTGACGGCATTTTCATTTTTTGGGTGAACTATCCCATTAAGTCTCATTTAAATGGTTAAACTCTCTCTTGGCCTTAGTGATGTTGCCCACACATATGCCAAGTAGAGCTTTGCCAAAGGATAAATTTCTTGCTGATCTTGTGCCAGGTATGTAAACATCTCTCAAATAAAACTTATAATATTTATTATGCCATTTTATAAAACATGATTCTGCATTTGATTGTTTTCCAACAGTTCATAGTCGGTTCATACTTCCTGCTGTTGGTCAGTCTAAGCCACTTTGTTTTGATGTTCCTGTTCCAAACAAACTCAAACTATTAGAGGATTCAGCTACAGGTTATTACTACACATTTACTCCATAATACATGCAGGTCCAATTTGTTTTGAAATATGTTATTTTGCATATTTACTTTGTCCATTTTCTAATTTCTAGAGTTTTCTATGAATGGAGAATCCACACATAGGCACAATGGATTCCGTAGGATTGCTTTACATTACAAATCAAACCATGACCTGGTAATAGACAAAAGGTCCATCAAATATAGCGATGGCCAGAATAATGTTGTGTACTTATGGGACCAGGGACTGACCCAGCACAATGCAGAGGGGTAAATGTTTTGTCTTTTCTCCTTAATTTTCTTCTTAACATGCAATAACTTGGATTAAGCAAAATAAACTAGTAACAGTCTTTATATTATTTTTCATATACGTAGTGAAGCATATTTGTTTTATAATTATCATGCATTCTTAAGAATTTCTTCTGAACAATTTTTTTAAATTATTTTGTTCATAACACCAAGGTTATTGTATTTTTGAATTTTAAAGTAGATATTATTTTGATATTAGTTTTAAATTTGCTGTAAATTTCAGTTTAGTTTTAGTTTCATTCAAGGGTGTAGAATGAATTGTTCTCACCAATTCATCGATTTTTGAAATGTCTCCACCAATCATTTTAATTGATTGGCGGTTGGATATATCTTCACATATAGATATATAAAAGGAAACATATACTGCACTCTCAGAAAAAAAAAATGGCACTATGTTGTACCAAAGAAGGTACAAACCCTTGTCACTGGGGCAGTACCTTTTGTACCCATTGTAGTTTGTACCTTTAAGGACATGATTTGTACCATGGGAAAAATTTTGTTCAGACATCACTCTAAGCAAATTTTGAGTTTTTTTGTATTTAAACAAAGCATGTAGACCAAAGATCAACAAGGTGGATATGATGGCTGTTAAAGGCTTATTATATGTCATGGATAATCAAATTATCAGAAATTGAATTCATTGTGATGCTATACTAGTATTACTGACACATAAGACCCCCTACCATACAAATTTTATAATATGCATGAAACAAACTCTGATATCCATTGCTCATACCGATAGCTCATTAGTTTTTTGTACCTACACTGTAAAACTCAATAAGTTAAGGCAACTCAAACCGTTTGAGGAAACTGATGGCTACAAACAGTTTGAGTTAAAAATCTAATCTATGAGTATTGTGAACTTACTCCATTTAAGTTGAAGTAATGAGGTATTTAATTAACTCATTACCTTCAACACTGAGTTCAAAACTCTTTTCAAATGAGTAGAATTAACTTTCAGTCAGATTTGAGTTAACTACACTCATTTCATTTGATAAAGTTGACTGTTGGGTTTTACAGTGTGGTGTAAAACAGATGTATATAAGGATGGTGGAATGTTAAAAACCATTAGATTACTGCCAACATTTATGCTGTTTGCATTAACACAGCCAAAATTGTTCGAAATATAAATTGAAAAAGACAGAAATGTACACAAGGGTGTACACGGATTAAAGCTAAACAGTTTTTTTCTGTTATGCCTATTGAAGGCAATTAATTAAACATTATACTGAGCATTAATATGTCATTCTTCAGTTTAGATTATTATTTTTTAAATAATTTTAAATTTAATTTTAATTTAGATTTAAATTTTCAAACAAATCAGAGCAAAAAAAAAAAAAAAACAACTTTCAAATGACACCATAAAAACAAAAAGACATACAATATAAGTACCAAGATCACTGGATAAAGTATTATTTACATTTATAAGCATTTATGTTTGATCAGATCCTGCCATACAAAGCACTGTTAAGAGTTACATATCAAAGACCGAAACGATCTTAGGGGAGATTCCAGATGCAGTAAACAAAAGCACCACAATGACATTTATTCATTCATTTTCTTTTTTTTTTTTAGCTTAGTCCTGTTATTAATCAGGGGTTGCCACAGCAGAATGAACCGCCAACTTGTCCAGCACATGTTTTATGCAGCAGATGTCCTTCCAGCAGCAACCCATTACTGGGAAACATCCATACACATTCATTCACACACATACACTACGGACAATTTAGCTTACCCAATTCACATAGCGCATGTCTTTGGATTGTGGGGGAAACCGGAGAACAGATATGCCAACTGACCTAGCCGACGCTCGACCAGCGACCTTCTTGCTGTGAGGTGACAGCACTTTCCACTGTGCTGCCCAACAATAACATTAAAACATTTTATTTCTTCTCAACCACTTTTTAAGGGTCAGTACTTCCATATCATACACCTCTTTTACAATATCATGCAAGAAGGTCGCTGGTTTGAGTCCCAGCTGGGCCAGTTGGCATTTCTGTGTGGAGTTTGCATGCTCTCCTTGCGTTGGTGTGGGTTTCCTCCAGCTGCTTCGGTTTCCTCTCACAGTCCAAAGACATGCGCTGCAGGTGAATTGAATAAACTAAATTGTCCGAAGTGTATGTGTGTGCATGTGAGGGTGTATGGGTGTTTCCCAGTACTGTGCTGCAGCTAGAAGGGCATCCGATGTGTAAAACATGTGCTGGATAAGTTGGCGGTTCATTCTGCTTTGGCGACCCCTAATTAATAAAGGGAATATGTTGAAGGAAAATGAAGGAATGAATGTCTTAAGGGACAGTTCTTCCACCTCTTTTACAATTTCATACCATTCAAATACAGATGGAGGGTCTTCCTTGAGCCATTTTTGGTAATGCCCTTTTTACTAGTTGTTAGCAGTGTATTTAGTAGATGTGTATCATTTTCTGCTTTTTTTTTAAAGAACAAAATCCCTAAAATTACATTCCAGATTCAGCCCCATTATTGCGCTTATCTCTTTATTCAGATCTAGCTAATATGTGTATATAGTATTACAATCCCAAAAGATGTGATGTTTTACTAATCGAATAAATTGCTTGTGATATAATCCTTCTTAATCTAAGAATTAAAATTCACTTCTCAGTTTCTGTGTGTCAACAGCGTGTCTCTGATTCTCCGGAGCAATGAGCTGGACATTACCATGGGAAATATCCGCATTGTGGTGGTACTTCACAAGATAAATGGTCAAGTGTTTCTGTGGCCTGCTGTTCGACAACAACCAAAAGACGTCGTTTTGGCAGGGATTTTAGGTATGAGAGCTTCCCTGCTTAAACGTTAAATGTGCCATTTAACTGAAAAAAATGATTCACAGGATTTACACATTTTTTTTACGGTAAGTGGTTGCAAATAATTTATATTAGCTGAATTTAACCAAATAAATTCAATTTAGTAACTTAATTTATTTGTTTTAATTCAACCCATATAAATTGTTTGCAACCACTTACCTTGTGTACTACACTAGTTTTACATCAATCTCAGGTCCAAAAACCCTTTAGTTGTTATTTATTGAGTTACACAAATAAAAAAGATGCAGTGTCGAAATATATTGTTGTTCAAAATCAGTTATTTCTTTTAGAATCAAAAGTCATTATTTATCAGATACATCAATCATTCAAAGATGTTGACCTTTTGCATTGACACAAAAAATCTATTATTGGTTGTTACAACACATTGATATGCACTGACATATCAACAGTAGTGGAAAGAGTACTGAAAAATCATACTCAAGTAAAAGTATCATTACTTGCCTAAAAATGTAGTGCGAGTAAAAGAATCTGTTGTAAATATTACTCAAAGTATGAGTAAAAAGACCTTTTTAAAGTACTCAAGAGTAATGAGTAGTGATTATTATGCAGTCAAAAGCTGATGTGTTTGTAAATGTAACATTCTGCAGTGCTTTTAGTTATTGCCCAGCAGGCACACAACATCATGATACATTAATATTAGGTTAGATTTAGGTTGTAATGTCAGGTGACCAAAATTAATTGTCAATTGTTGTCAAATGATGTTAATATTTGGTTGATTTTTGGTTGTTAGAAAGTGACCAAAATCCTGCGTCAAGCCAACATCTTAAACCAACGTCATATATAACGTCAAATACTGACATTTATTCGTCAGGTACGGCAACCAAAATCCAACGTCTGATAGATGTCATAGGGGTAACGTTCACACAATGTCAAGCTGTAACATCATTAGATGTTAATTTTTGGTTGGCTTTAGGTTGGACATCAGACATTGACATTGGCCTGACGTTGAGTTCTGACGTCAACCCAATTTTCATTTCCAGACAAAATGCAAAGTCCCCATGACGTTAGGGTTCAACGTCAATCAGAAGTCATGTTGACATCTTGTGCCTGCTGGGTGTTTAAGGCCATTTCAGTCATCATACAGAAAACATCTGTCATCTTCTCATCAGAGACATGCATCTAAACAGTCTCTGGGTCAGTGAAAGATAAACATCTTCATAAACACTTTTAATGCTTCCAAACAGTTTGCTGCAATTATAAAGTGCACAAGTCTTGAGGTAGTTAATTACGATGGGATTAACCTTCTACGGTATGTGCGATTTGATTGGACAGGAATCTCAGGACTGATTTTTCTAATCCCCATGAACAAGAAAAATAAAGTAGTGACTGCAGGTTGAAAGAAAGTAGTGGAGTAAAAGTACAGATACTGCAGAAAAAAGGAACTCAAGGAAAAGTAAAAGTACACATTTTTAAAACTACTCATTACAGTAATTTGAGTATTTGTAATTAGTTACTTTACACCACTGCATATCAATCAAATCCCTAAAGGTATTATTTACTGATTATTTTCTTAAAATATTGATATCTCCATATTTTTTCAAAGACAAACTTTTATTTTGATACTATCCATATCTTCATGTCCATCTAGGTATTTCCACTCAAGCATGCATTTTTATTTTCTCACAACATGTCTGCATGTGTGCTGCAGATACGATGGTAGCCAATTCAAGATGCATTTAGGAATTGTGTTTTTTTTAATTGTCATGTGTTACTCGCTATTCCCCCATTGTTATTTATTAAAATATATATATATGGTGCATTTTTTTGTGAACGATAATGCAAGCACAACTCTCACAGAGTGCAATTTAATGTTCTTAATGTTCATAATATCTTAACATGAACTGATATTTCACTGAATTCAATTCAATCAAAATGACCAATTTGCATCGCAGAATAAGTATCCACAAAGATCATATCGCTGGCTACGAGTATCAATATTATATTCAGTGGCATAGCGCAAAATGCAGGGCCCCTCTGCAGGGATTATTGCCGGGGCCCCCGGGGGGGGGGGGGGGGGGGGGTTGTTTTGTAAGCGGAGGTCCCCCTGCAAAAAAAAATATATAGCGAACTGATAAACTATAAATACACACTTGTATGAAGCTAATACAAAGGCAGACAGATATAATCTATACACATCACATTTTCGTATACAAAAACACCAGTCTTCTACATATTAGACAAAAATCTGACTGTGACAGGATAATCAACGTGAAAAGTTTGCAGGGTCTGATAATAATATTTATGGCATCCGTTATTAACAACCTAGCTAAATGTGTTGTCGAACAATTTAATGTGACTAACGTACAGACGTAATGAAGGATTCGTAATTTAAAATGTAATTTTTATTTAAACATAAGAGTAATAATTAGAAACTGTGAATAACTGTGCCAAATTACGAATACTTTGAATATAACTCATTGTCAGCTTGTATGTGTGTGTGTGTGTGTGTGTGTGTGTGTGTGTGTGTGTGTGTGTGT
>CAIGQZ010010775.1:5073311-5100985 GCA_903798205.1 Danio tinwini
TGTGTGTGTGTGTGTGTGTGTGTGTGTGTGTGTGTGTGTGTGTGTGTGAGAGAGAGAAAGAGAGAGAGAGAGAACAAATATGCACCGTCTGTCTGTAAAGTGTACTATAAACTATAAAAATCATACGAATATATACGTTATTTAAGTGAAACTCATTTCGTTAAATCATTATATCATTCCTTTTATGTCATTTTCACACTTCACGTGCCAACAAAGCAGAAGTTGTTGACTGCGCGGCGTGTACAGAGCATATTGCTTTCACACTGGCAAAGTGCATGCATCGTGCAGATCTATCTATCTACTTTAAAATGTTTGTACTTACACTTTTCTTCTGGTCGAGGCAATTTCCTCAAATACCACTTCATCTACAAGTCTTTTTATTGCAAATTATGTAGCCTGGCTACATCATTCTGTGCTTCTGCGTGTCACGGTCTAACCATGTGAAAGCTCTGTTAACATGGGCGCTGAAACAAAAACATTGCGTGTGCGGTGTAAAAGGGGCTTTATTTATCATTTGCTTTATCGCCTTTTATTGAAGTGCAGAATGTGGATTGTTTTGTTGTTTATGCTGTTAGCGCAGGCACCGAACCCCTGAAGAAAGGGGATTTTTTTTGATGGTCATTTTTTTATCAGTTGGTTGGTTAGCATCAGTTGCCATAAAAAAATTACCAAAAAAAGGAACCTTTTGGGGGCCCTCCACCTCGCGGGGCCCCCTCGCAGTGCGTGCCCTGCCTGCCCTACTGATACGCCACTGATTATATTGTATCAGGATTAAACAATCAATTTTCCCATTACAGGTACTATGTGAAAATGAAGCACTTTAAATGTATCAGCAGTTTCCTGTTGAATGATATCATGTTCTGTTGTTCTGTAATTATTAAATTCCTAACACTGTAAATATTTAAAGGGAAATCTGATGCTTCATATGATGAGATTCAAGGATCACATCCGCCGACTCTGAAGATAAATAACAAGGAAGTAAAGGCAAATTTGTAAGTGATGAAACATATACTGCATATACATATATGCTGCTGTTTTCTTAAATATTATATGTATGTACAGTATACTATGAATGTCTATGAATGTCTGCAGGGAGGATGTCAAAGACTACAGACTTCCTTCAGCTCCGGTTATCAGATGTTGGCTGGTCTCGTTCCAGGCTGTGATGGAGGGGGATGTTTCTGATTTCACTGTCACTAAGCTGTAGAGTTCAATGAAAGACCACGACAGGGCAGAAAGACAATGTGTTAGAACTAGAGATTTTTACACTTTGTTTGATATATATATATTATAGGTGGGCATACATTATTTTTTTGATCTAGATTAATCTCACTGTAATCTTGGAATGAATCTAGATTAATTTAGATAAAATGGCTCATTTGAATTCTGCCGAAGGCATTCAGAATATGTGTGCTACCCAAATAATGACTAAAAGTAAGTCTTTGAGAGCGGGTTTCTCAAAACCAGGTGGCGCATTAGACTCTCCTGTTTCCAAAATGCATCACAAACTGCTTGAGAAACTGTTCTACTATGATAATTGGTGATAAAAATAAATGATGTTCAATAAGATGTACTTATGTTTACTAACTGTTTATTCAGTTAAACAGTTGAACTGTAGGCCTGCATAAGCTCCAAACAGACATTTTTGATTACCCTAATCTGACTAAAGTCTTAACTTAACTAAACAGAAATGGAATTAAGACGTGGAGTATGCAGATATTAGTGGCATTATTGAAGTAAACACTGCGATTAAACTATTACCGTCTTGTAGGACTTTTCGTCATATTTTCCAACAAGATCCACACACTCGACTGTCAGTAAAGGACCGCACACGCACACACATGATGAAATGCGGAAGTTGTTTTCTTTCCATTTGGCGTGTGTTTTTAAATTCCATAACACACTCAACAGTCCTTACTCCTTATTTGCGTCTAATACCCCAGTTTGTCACGGGGGCATGAATGAAATGTTCATGAGTGAAAGTGAATATGCCGAAGCAGGTAAAGTCACCCAAAAATACAAGAAACTCTTACATGAAAGCACTTTACATAAACACCTTAATTATATTTATTGTCTATTAAGCCAAATAACTAGATTACAGATGTCCATGTAAGCATGGTCGGTAGTGTCTTCGAAATAAGTGAAAGATCCAGACGGGCATCCTGCTGCTGATTTAATTCATAAGGGCACTTTTTGGTCAGACGGCCCACCTGTCAGAGAATTCTAATAATAAATAATAAGTCATCTAAATATGTTTGGAAATTAGGAAAATGAAGCTGTCACAGGTATATACACAGGAGACCCAAATGCAAGTAAAAACAAGATTATTTATTTAAAGAGTCACAACTGGTATTGATCTCACCAGATATAGTGTGGGGCAAGGATGCTCACACCAGAATATGACACGCCAAACAGCGATGAAGGTTCATCCGTGAACCAACGTCGTATAGCAGTCTCTCACGGATATCTCACCAGATATCGAGGGAAGGGAAAGGTTAGCGCTCTCAAGGAAATCGTCAAGTTTACCCACAGTAAAGTTCATTAGAGTAGCGGATTTGGGGTGAAGTCTCTCACTGATAAAGTTGTCATCAGAGCAGGCAGTAATAACAACATTAATGAAACGGAGACGTGCACAAGGTCCAAATGAGACAGTCTTATGACAAAGACCTTCCACCAGAACGAGCGAGAATGTCTAACAGGAAGCAGACACAGGAGTGAACAACAACTGACTGATAACGCTATCTACAAAACACTGAACATATATAGCGCGCGGAAGGCGCGTCAGCTGTGACTGATAGCAGACACCTGTGTGCTGTGAGTGGTAACAAAACACGTGACCACCCAGCTGACGAATGTAACAAACATACACACACACCACGCGGTGAAGATAACCCAAACAAGACACACCCACTTCCCCCACACACACACACACACACACACACACACACACACACACACACACATGCAAGAAAAACAGAAAGATCCACAAACGTGACAGAAGCTGGAGATGTCTATAAATATTTTATTTTCAGTCTGTAAACTATTTAAAATAATTCATATTGATGTTCTTTTCTGATGCGGCTTTATCATCATTATTCTAAGAAAATAAATAAATAACAACAACAGAAACTACGTTGTCACTATATCGTCTATTATTTTATGGACATTTCCCAAACAAAAATCAGACAAGTTTTATGGACAAAAACCTGAAAAGATTTAGATTAACAGTTGCATGTAGTGTTGATTGTGCTTCACTGATTGAGATTTATTTGCATTTTCAAAATTGCATCATGGGATTTTGCCCCTATGACTTTTGATGTTACTTTTTATGGTAATACGTTATGCCACTTTTGGGTTACTTTCACATTACTTTTCCTTACCAGACTAAGGCTTGTTCTCTTTCAGAACTTGCAGGTGTTTTCTTCTTTTTTTTTAAATGGAGGAGCTTTGCAATTAACAACACACTGTATAACCTACACCTGCATTTACCTTAAAAAACAAAACAAAAACAAACCACATTGAGTAATAATAATATAAGATAATGTTATCTTCTGAGAACTTCATGAACCCAGAGCTCTACATGTCATATATATAGATTAATGAAAGTTTAAAGCAATGCGTTTGCTGCTTTTGTACTTTTTGTCTTATTAGTGAAGTACAAACCATTTTCAAGTACAATTCCTTTACTTCCATGTGTCCAAAATAATGAATGCATTCTTTCATCTCAATTTTAATTGTATAGTATAGACCAAGATGGCGGCGCGTACACATCGCGAGGCTCGGCGTCTCTCCAGTTTTTTGCAATTTTGCAGTATTTTTCCTGCTCATTTCGGGTCTGTTCGTGCAGAACAGTAATGCCTTTACATCGTACACCCGACAGGAGATCTTGGATATTGGTTTGTGCATTTCGGACAGTTTTATTAGCAATCTACGACTCATCCCAGAGATCGCCAGCACACCCGAGGCTGAGCGCTCTGTCCGGCCGGGCGGAAGTGCTCGAAGGCGGCGGAGCGATCGTAAAGAAAGGCGGGGGAAGCTCGGCAGGCTAAGAGCTAAGCTAAAGCTAACACCACACCGGCTCTCTTTACCTAGCATCTTCCTCGCCAATGTACGGTCCCTGGTGAACAAAATGGATGAGATTCGACTGCGCATCAATCACAGCAAAAGATTATGGAACTGTAATGTCATGATTTTCACAGAAACATGGCTAAACAGTGGGATACCAGACAACGCTGTATCTTTAACTGAGCATCAAACATTCGGAGCAGACAGAGCGGCGGATGACTCTGGTAAGACCTGAGGCGGAGGATTATGCATTTATATTAACAAAGCTTGGTGCACAAACTCTGTCATCGTTGGGAGACATTGCTCTGTTAACCTGGAATTTCTGATGGTCAAATGCAGACCGTTTTATCTGCCACGGGAGTTCACCTCCACCTTTATAATCGCTGCTTACATTCCACCCGATGCTGATGCAAAGCTTGCTATGAATGAACTTCATGCAGCCATCAGCAAACAACAGACTGCTCACCCGGAGGCTGCTTTTATTGTTGCGGGGGATTTTAATCACTCAAACTTAAAGACAGTGCCCCCCAAATTCCATCAAAACATTTTCTGTCACACACGGGGAAACAAGACTTTGGACCATGTATACACAAACATGGCTGAAGCCTACGCTGTGACCCCCCTCCCCCACCTGGGTCAATCAGATCACCTTTCTTTGTTCCTCACCCCCAAATACTCACCCCTCATAAACCGCGTGAAGCCATCAGTGAGGACCATCAAAGTGTGGCCAGCGGGGGTAGACAGGCCATCAGCAACTACAAACCCAGCCATTCCACACCCACAGCCACAAATGTCTCCTTCCTGAACGAGCTTAATGACTTTTATGCCTGCTTTGAAAGAGACAATAATGAACCCTACATCAGGATCACTTCCTCAACCGACCACTCACCCATTACACTCACCTCCTCAGAAGTCTACACCGCACTGAGTCGGATCAATGTGCGTAAGGCTGCTGGACCAGACGGTATTCCTGGGCACGTCCTTAAAGCATGTGCAGAACAGCTCGCTGGGGTATTCACAGACATTTTCAACCTGTCCCTTAACCTAGCAGCTGTGCCAACATGCTTTAAAACCACCTCTATTGTGCCCGTGCCGAAACACTCCAGCCCAACATGCCTGAATGACTACCGCCCTGTAGCACTCACACCCATCATCATGAAGTGCTTCGAGCGGTTGGTCCTGGCACATCTGAAAGACTCTCTGCCATCCACACTGGACCCACATCAGTTTGCCTACCGTGGCAACAGAAGCACAGAAGATGCAGTCTCCATAGCGCTGCACTCTGTACTCACACACCTGGACAATAAAAACACTTATGCACGAATGCTGTTTGTTGACTTCAGCTCAGCATTCAACACTGTCATACCCTCTAAGTTAATGATCAAACTTAGAGACCTGGATATAGACACGTCTCTCTGTAACTGGGTTATGGACTTTCTGACTAACAGACCTCAGAATGTTAGATCAGACCACATCTGCTCCACCACCGTCACACTCAACACTGGTGTACCACAGGGCTGTGTGCTGAGCCCCTTCCTCTACTCCCTTTTCACCATCGACTGTAGGCCTGTGAACAGATACAACGCCATCATCAAATTTGCAGATGACACCACAGTGATTGGTCTAATCAGCAACAATGATGAGACTGCCTACAGGGAGGAGATACAGCATCTGGCCACGTGGTGCACCAACAATAATCTGCTCCTTAACACCGACAAGACCAAGGAGCTCATTGTGGACTTCAGGAAGGGACGAACAGGGTCACATTATCCCATCCACATCAATGTTCCTGGGGACCCACATCTCCAAGGACCTTTCCTGGACCACCAACACCTTCAGCCTGGTCAAGAAGGCTCACCAGCGCCTATTTTTCTTAAGGCAACTTAAGAAGAACCAGCTGTCATCCGCTGTCTTGGTGAACTTCTACCGCAGCACAATAGAAAGCATCCGGAGGAACTGTGTCACAGTCTGGTATGGAAGCTGCTCTGTTGCTGAGCGTAAGGCACTGCAGCGGGTGGTGAAAACTGCCCAACGCATCACAGGGACCACACTGCCAGCCATAGAGGACATCCAAAGGAAACACTGTCTGCGCCGAGCACGCAGTATTCTTAAAGATTCCTCTCACCCTGCTCACAGACTGTTTTCTCTCCTGCCTTCTGGCAGGCGCTTCAGGCTCCCCCGGACAAAAACCAGCAGACTAAAGAACAGCTTCTTCCCCAGAGCTGTCTCCCTTTTGAACTCTGTTCCCCCCTGACTTTTTGCCCCCCTAATACACACCACACTCTCCTCATAACTCAGACTCCTCATAATCACTGCACTACTTAACATTTGCACATTTAAAAATTGCACATATTCATTGCACTGATTCATTTATTTGAACTGTACATACCCACTGCACATGTACATTTGTAATTATGTACACACCCACTGGACATATACATTTGTTATTATGTTTATCTATCTACACACTTCTGATTATTAATAGCAACCTGTACATTTATCCATCTATTGTAAATCTGTTCATAGCTAATACAACCTGTATATAATGTTCATAGTACATCCATTTGTAAATATCACCATAGTTTTTCTATAACTGCACTTTATAATTTATACCTGTATCCTGCACTTGCTGCTATTGCACTCCTGGTTAGACCTAAACTGCATTTCGTTTCCTTGTACTTGTACATGTGTAATGACAATAAAGTTGAATCTAATCTAATCTAATCTAATCTAATCTAATCTAATCTAATCTAATTCAGCAATTTACTTTGTAAAAGCTAATTAGTTAAACAAAAAAGTAACTCAAATATTATTACTTAATTTTTTAAGCAATGCGTTTCTTTACTCATTACTTTAAAAAGTTACACAACTCGCATTAATTGTAATGCATTACCCCAACACTGATGACTAGTGTTATATGTAAATAAATAAATAGAAATAATAAAAATAAAACTGACATCTTATTACCTTTATACCATAACCTACATGGCAAACCCAGATACTATTTCATTTTAATATATACAGTTGATACTCTATATTTACAGTTAAAGTCAGAATTATTAGCCCCCCTTTGAATTTTTGTTTCTATTTTAAATATTTTCCAAATGATGTTTAACAGAGCAAGGAATTTTTCACAGTATGTCTGATATTATTTTTTCTTCTGGAGAAAGTCTTATTTATTTTATTTAGGCTAGATTAAAAGCAGTTTATTTTTTTTAAATACAATTTGTTCAATATTATTAGCCCCTTTAAGCATTTTTTTTTTGATAATTTACCGAACAAACCATCATTATACAGTAACTTGCCTAATTACACTAACCTGCCTAGTTAACCTAATTAACCTAGTTAAGTATTTAAATGTCACTTTAAGCTGTATAGAAGTGTCTTGAAAAATATCTAGTTTTTATTATTTTATTATTATGTTTAGAAATGTGTTGAAAAAATCCTCTCTCCGTTACAGTTAAACGGGGGCTAATAATTCTGACTTTAACTGTATATAAACTGTATGTATATATATATAGTTCTCTTGATAAATCATTTTCTTTTTATCCGACGTGTGCTGGCTAGAACAGGCAAATGGACAACATGCTTCAACATTGACCAAGCTTTGTCATAAACCAAGTCATGGGGATTCACTGGATTAGGCTAAGTCCTCAAGGAGATAATAATGAGGGTATTTATGAGTCAGCAGGTACACAGACAATCTAAATTATGCATGGGACACTTTATCTGTTTGTTTTGCCCTTTGCCCATGTCATTTAGACTTTCAGATCACGTAAGTTTATGACTTTCTGTAACACTTTAAAGGAACCTGACATAAATTCAAGCTTATGTAACTCATATTTTCATTAGTTATTAGAGGGATAATTAACCAAAAAGTAAAAGATGTCCATTCACTATAAAAAAGTGATTACTTTAAAAAGAGAGTAAACCTGCTGTAACATGGAACTGTTGACTTTACCTAAAATGTATAAATATGCACAGTAATCATTTAAGTAAAGTCACCTAATAGCTATTTACAGTGTTAGTTATTCACCCTCATTTTATTTTAAACCATTATTATTATTATTATTATTATTTTGCAGAACACAAGAATATATATTTTTTATGTATGTTTATTTTGATCATAAAAAGCGTTCTGAACGCCTTTAACTGTTATTATATAACCTAAATCTGTTTAAACAATATCTTCTTTGTGTTCCAAAGATTGCAAAGTATAGAATGACATAGGAAAAAGTAAATTATAGACAGAAATAAACTATTTTGGAAGCCGCAAAAGTATTTTTTACATTGCAAGTAAGGCTTTGCAAATATATTCCAGTTTAAAACAGCCTGGGATAGAAAGAAATTACTGAGAGAAGTTTTCTCTATTGACTAAATGAGTGGTTAAACAGAGCTCTGTGTTTATAGGAGCTGCGTCACAGCTGTCAGGTCAAAGGACATTGACTTGCCTTTATCTGGCTGTTGAAGTTTGCATTTGAAGCTCAGCTTTGCACTCCAAATCTTTTAAATAATGCCAGCAGATTGACGCTCTGGATTGCTGAGCTCACCGACACTGAATTTATTCAATTCGTCTTCCAGTTATCAGAAGAATTCAGCAAAACCGTTGAACGAATCTTCAATCTTCCAAGGACAACTGCAAGAGCTTTTGCCTCAAATCTGTCATAGAGGATATAGATATCTGTGGAAAGACAATTAAACAATGTCATCAAGGAATATTTAGCTTTACTTAGAGAAAACTGCAATCCAACAGCAGGATTTCATGCTTTGAGTTCTGCTGCAATCATTAACTTTTGATGCATTCCAGAGCCTTTTATCAAGACTGCTGTACAGTATGATCAACGCTGGACGTCACACTGTTCTACAAGAATGCATAAGGATATACAGTCTATAACTAAATTGAGGATTGCTGAAAGAAATAGTTTGCACACTTTTGTAAAGCCTGAGAAAAAACTCTCAAATGTTTTTGCTGTAAGACTGAAAATTTCAAGTGAGTACCCAGCTAAAAGAACAATTTTCTAAGAACATTTCTAAGAATGTTTTGCTATCATTAAGTTATGAAAATTGTATAACACTTCAATCGTCCAGTTTTTTCTTGCTCATACAGACATTTAGAGAATATTCCATTCTATCATGTTGCAAACAATGAGAAAGTTACAGTACTTTTAAAAGTTCTCTGAAAAAAAAGAAAAATCTAAACAAAACAGTATAAACATTCCCAAACAATCCACAAATGATGTCTAAAAATGTTTTTGTGCTAACATTAAAGACATTTTATTAATATTACTCAAAGAACATTTGTTTGAATTTTGAAGGAACCTTCTGAGAATATTTTCTGTTAGCTGGATGAAAATGATAAAGTCTCTTTTAGAGATACATAAAATATAATACTTCACTGTTAACAATGTCCTGTAGAATCTACAGTAACTTACCGGCAGCAGTTCACCAATAACTTACTGTAAATAGATTACTGCAGAAATACTGTATTTACATTTACAGCACCATTTATCTTGCTGTATATGTATTTACAGTATTTTATATCTTTACTGTAAAATTCTATTTGATTGTTTTTGTATAGATCATATACAGTATACTTCACATGAAATTATACATATTTCACAATATTTATTGTTTCAAAGCACTTTACAAAAGGTGAACATCATTGCATTACAATCAAAATCAGAAAAGTTAAGGTTATTAGTTGCCATAACTTAATTAGTTACTAATAACTTTAATTAACTAGTAACTAATAGCTTTCTACAATTAAAGTTATTATATATAAACATAGTTATATAAAGTGCTTAATTTGAGCCGGATCTTGCTGGATCCTGTTCCAGAAAATGTCAGATATTGATGTTTTTGCGTGTTTATTTAAATGGATCTGGCATTAACTTATCCGTGGTGAATACCTACGTGTGTGTTTGTGTGTGTGTGTGTGTGTGTGTGTGTGTGTGTGTGTGTGTTTGTGTGTGTGTGTGTGTGTGTGTG
The DNA here is from genome assembly GCA_903798205.1 of Danio tinwini. Classification (NCBI taxonomy): domain Eukaryota; kingdom Metazoa; phylum Chordata; class Actinopteri; order Cypriniformes; family Danionidae; genus Danio; species Danio tinwini. The sequence continues at coordinate 5,083,365 of CAIGQZ010010775.1, forward strand.
TGTGTGTGTGTGTGTGTGTGTGTGTGTGTGTGTGTGTGTGTGTGTGTGTGGCTTGATGGTAGTCCCCATGCGCAAGTTAAAGCAAAAGTCACGTTTAGGTATTGGCCCTTAACAATATTTTCAGCCAATCTGCTTTCTTATGTTTACAATCACTCTCTCTGGTTGGTGATTGTTGCGCGCAGTAGGCAATGAAAATAAATAATGGCATAGTGGCCAACCTAAATGATATGTGGCAAAGAGGATATCTGTAAATATAAGTAAATCTGATAATGAGCCTGATCAACAGAGATCTTGAGAAGATAAAACTGTGCGAATGGATCAGGATATTGAGAGGCAGAAGCAAAGAAACCTCAAGTCAGCCAGAAAACATGACAGAAGAGCTACTGTGAGATCTTCTTGTTTTTTTTTTCACTTGGCACATAATAGTGAAGTATACTGAATAGTGATTGTTCATATGATTTATGTTTGTAGCTACATGTTTTTATTATCCATGACTGACCTATATTGATATATGGCACAAAATAATAAAAGGCCGTTCAGAAACATGATTTTTTTTTTTTGGGCCATCACTGTTTAATGACGTCAAGTTCCGGGAAAACTTAACGATTGTGTGGTGGACGTTGGTCAAGGTAACTTTTATTTCCTGGTTTTGTTCCAGGAATTATTCATTTACAAAATAAAGCAGTGGTTATATAACCTATAGGTGATGTCTATGTGTACGTGTGAATGTAAACTAGACATGTAAAATATACAGTAGTTTTCACAATGCAACTTTCAAATACAGTATCTTACCTGTCCTACAGTAAAATACAGTTCATATTACACTTAAATACTGTGTAATTTACGAAAATTGTTAACAGTGTTGAATTAAAAAACTAATTTTTATTTAAAATGACACAGGATTCTTGGGCACTCCATCATGGTTAACATGTCCGAGTCAAACAGTTCCAGTCCTGGAGTGAGTGATGTTGAGCGAGTGTTGGTTCCCATATTCGACAGCTTCATCCTGGTGACTGGAGTAGTCGGACACATCCTGGTTCTCGTTGTCATTAGTAGAATAATGCGCAAAGGACATGGACAGCCCAGCGGAGGAAGGACAGGAGGACTCCAACAAACCAACGCAAATGGCACGGATGTTCTTCTTCTGTCTTTAAGTGTGGCGGATCTTCTCCTGCTTTCCTGTCTTCCATATCACACAGTGGCCATTGCAACCCATCACTGGCCATTTGGAAGCTTCATGTGCAAGTCTGTGAGCTTCCTAAGTGCCATGTGTACGGCTGCAAGCGCCTTTACGTTGGCAGCTTTGGCCTTCGCTCGGTACGTTATTGTGGTTCATCAATCAAAAGCATATCGATGGCGTAGAGAGGGCCGTATGAAAGTGATCGCTGGTGTACTGTGGATACCAGCCATTATCCTGGCATCGCCTCAGTTTGCTTGGAGGACGCTGATTTCAGGAGTGGACAACCCTGAAACTCGCGAGGACTTGGCATGTTTTAATTTCCTTTCAGAGTCAGGCCAGTTGGCTTACGGAGTGTGCCACTTCCTACTGGCTTTTGCATTTCCACTTGGGATCATCGTAATAGCTTACGCCAAGATATATCATTTTCTGAAGATCACTAGACGGGGTCGCACAACTCAAACCACTGACCGATTGGAGCACTACCATGTGCACGTGACTCAAACGTCTGCTCTGTTAGTGCTGGCCTTTACAGTGTGTTGGCTGCCATCCTATGGGTTGATGTTTGCTCAGATGGCTGAGAGAGACAAAGCGATTGGTCCTTTATCTCAGTTAGGACCGTTTGCCACATTTGCCCGCATCATGGCAACGTCTTCAACTGTGGCCAATCCCATTCTCTATGTTTTCATGTCAGAGAAATTCAGGAAGGAACTAATGGATCTTTTTAAAGGGGTCTGTGAGAACAGACTCTCCATATAGGAGCTCTATATAAAGACTGTAGACTCAATAGTTAATGACATGATGAGGGCCATAAAATAAGTTGTTTACATACATTCATGCAATTGTTAACAATCAGTCTTTATTTGTAAACAAATATAAACATTTCCATGAGTGATGCTACAATGTGGCTTGGACTCACTGCCATTGGTGTGTTTCTAATGTCATTTTTACATTAAAATCTAAAGATACGAGCCGTCACCGTGGTGCAGTGGGTAGCACAATCGCCTCACAGCAAGAAGGTCGCTGGTTTAAGCCCTGGCTGGGTCAGTTGTGAAGAGTTTGCATGTTCTCCTTTTGTTCAGTTGGGTTTCCTCAGAGTGCTCTGGTTTCCCCCACAGTCCAAAGACATGAGCTATAGGTGAATTGAATAAGCTAAATTTACCGTAGTGTATGTGTGTGAAAGAGTGTGTATGGGTGTTTTTCAGTGATAGGATGCAGCCAGAAGGGCATTAACTGCGTAAAACATATGCTGGATAAGTTGGTGGTTCATTCCGCTGTGGTGAACCCTGATTAATAAAGGGACTAAGCCAAAAAGAAAACGAATAAATGAATCTAAAGATACAAAACAAACCAATGCTGTATATTTTGAGACAGAATTTGTTGAACATCCAATGGAATTCTGCTTGCTAAACATGTGCATATATCCAGTGGTGGAATAAATACTGAAAAATCAAGCCGAAGTATCATTTCTTGCCAAAAAATGTAGAGTAGAGAAAGAGAGTAGAGAAAGAGTATCTGTAGTGAATACTACTCAAAGTATGAGTAAACAGTAGCCCTTCTAAAAGTACTCAAAAGCTGTAAGTAGTAGGGATGTATAAAGTTGAACCATTCGGTACAATCTGCACAGTTCAATACACATATTATATTTGTCCAGGGATGGGCAGTATTTATGATACATGTATTTCAAATACGTATTTTAAATACACAATAGTATTGTGTAATTTGTGTTTGATAGGTTAATGGAAATGGCTTAATATTTTGTATCAAAATACTTTAGTGTTTGTAATATACTTTGATGACATCATAAAAATGCTGCCTTTTATTGGTGCTTTCTCGGTTATCAATGCTTGGAATATGAATGGAAATTATGCATCCCATATAAAGAAAGTAACAGACCAATAGCAGGGGTAGATTTGGGAGCAAGATAAACAACAAAGTCCTACAGTGGTTATACTTACAAGACATTGGCTGTTTCAAATGCCAGGAGCTGATCTGCTGGTGCTCTTTATAGTTTATTACAAACTTTGAGACAGTTAATCAGTATAAGACAAAACATATTTAGTAATACTCCAATCTACAGACTGGTCAAAAACTCCCAACACAGGTTTTATGGCAGCAAAATTGAGTATTAAAGATTTCAGCTGCAAAAATTTTGAAACATGAGACTTTTAAGAGATTGTGGCAATTTTCACAATTAAGAGATATAGTACTACACTGTAAAAAAAATCCGTAATTGTATGGTTTATTTCCGGCAGCTGGGGTGACGGAAAAAAACCCTAAAATAACGGCTGTTACATTAGAGAAGTTAACTGTAAAATAAAATACATTAAATTACAGAAATTTCTTTAAATTTAAATTTCTGGTAAATTTCTGTAATTCAACCTCTGTTATTTTACAGTAAATTTCTGTAATTTAACAGCCGGTATTTTACTTTTTTTCCGGCACCCTAGCTGCCGGAAATAAACCATAAAATTATAAATTTTTTTACAGTGTATATTCCAACTCATTATCTGCAATAATGGTTTTTACAGTGATTGAAGAGATCTTCCCAAGACAGGACTTTCTGTATGAAATGTGTACAAAATCTATACTAAAATCAAAGAGAAACACAAGACACATTTTTATGAATACCTCCTCATGTACAGTAGAGGTGCGGAGAAGCTGACTTAAACTTGCTCAGAGAAACGCTGTTGTTATCAGTCATTGTTGACTTCACTAAATCAGTTTAATAGTGAAGGGATTAATCCAATATGCCTGTTGATGGAAGGTTTGCGAACAAATGTCATGCTCCCTTGTAAAAGTGTTTTGTAGTATTTTCAAAATACATTATTTTATTTTGATACATTTTGTGGCTGCTGTATTTTGTGGTTTATTTTGATACACTTCAAATTAAGTATAGACAAAGAATTTGGTATTTTATTTTAAAATATATTTTAACATATTTTTTACCCATCCCTGTATTTGTTGTACATATTAATAATAATGACACATATTATTATTTTTATATTTGTCGGATATTGCGTTTTTTTACTATAAAATTTAACAAATTTATTTTGCTTTTCCCCCTTTCCTTTATTTAATCTCTGAACTGGCTCTGTGCGTGTTAGAATGCATGTACATTTGCTAAAACAAGGCTCCCAATGAGTACATATCCTGTTAGGAACATGAAACACCTAAAAAGCACTGTTTATTTTAGTATTATCTTTGCTGTATTGTATTTATTTTGTATTGTGTTTTACTTGTATAGCTTTTAAATTTTTTTATTTGACAGTGCTTTTTTTACTGAACATAATATATATCAAACCATACTAAAACCAAAAACTAAACCAAACCAACAGAAATCTGTATTGCTGTGAAAATGATTCCACCTTATACCATGCAAATGAAAGCTTACTTACATTAGCACCATTTATATTTGATTTGATTGGACGAGGATCACAGGACTAACTATTCTACTTAGCCAATCGTCATAGACAAAAAAATATTAATAAAAAAAAATAAATATTTAAAGTAAAAAGTCTTTAAAGTAAAATAACTTAACATAAACAAAAGAGGTTGAAAAGTTTTCATTTTCGACAGAAATTTTAGATAGCACTTAGAGTTTTTTTGCATCTGAACTCTTCATATATACAGATGGTTACTGAGAACGCACGTTTCTTCATGTGCAGTACTGCAATTTGTACATACATATATATATATATATATATATAAAGTAGGGACTGCAGGTTGAAGGAAAGTAGTCCAGTAAAAGTATCTATGCAGCACTAAAAATGTACTCAAGTAAAAGTAAAAGTAAACATTTTTACCTCAGTAAAGTACAATTCCTGACAATTCAATGACAGTAATTTGATTATTTGTAATTCATCACTTTTCACCATTGCATATATGTAATGCAGTAAACATTAAACTGACATGAGTTCAAACCAGATATGGTTAAGCACTCGCCTGTTTCTGGTTCATTAGGTATCTTTTGGTATGTATTTATTCAGTCAAATGCATAACTTTTAAAGTGGCATGATGCGACCCAAGCAATTCCAGCATAATGGATGTGACATTTGCAGTAAAAACTTGAATGTATGTATATTTTCACAGTATATTGAACCGTGTTTATATTTTCCAAAACAACTAAGTTAAGGGATCAAACATATCAATCTCTAAATGTGTTTTATATATTTTAAAAAAGAAAAATAAACAAGCAAAAAAAAAAAAAAAAAAAGTATGTGAGTTTACTAAACTGCACAACCCAAAATAAATAATACTAATCACTAATAAGTGTTGGCTCTCTATAGAACTAATTTTTATTGTATTTTATTTTACATTTACGAGGAAATAACATCTCTACTTTATTGATGTGGTAACTAAAAAAAATCCTTTGAAAATGTTGACAAGCATACAAAGAACTTAGAAAGGGTTTATCATGTGAAGATTGAGATTTGCATGGAGTTGCTCACCCATCTTTTCAGCAGTTTTGGCGGTTCAAGCTTAAATGGCACCCTGGGCGAATCACCCCATATACGCCCCTCAACCCCCCAAAATCATCTAGTTATAGAAAAAAAGGCAGATTAAACATGTACATTCTAAAAATTGTTGTTTGGGTAAAATATGGACAAAACCAGAATTGGGATTATTAAAAATATTTATATTTATTATAAATAAAATTATTTTTAATATTATTATTATTATTATACAATTATTATTCTTAATAAATAACAGAAAACAATCCTAAATGTAACTGGAAAACGATGCAAAGACACAACTGAAGTGATATGCTAAGATCACAAGAAATATTTAGCATTATCTGTTCATTTTAGACCCGACTCAAGCCCGAGAATTAAGTTTATGTTCTCCCTTCCTGACTCTATGCCTCCTTTCTGCTTCATAGCCATGCTTAGTCAACATAAGATCAACATCATATTATAAGATCCTGTTTTGTCAACTTGTAAAACTCGCTTTTTTTTAACAGAAAAGGCCTTTACGCCGGTTTCACAATGCATGAGTGGCACATATTTTATCGGCGTGCATATAAACAAGAGCAGGAGCAGCACGTTGAGGCGCTCGGGAATAGTTTTCTCTGCGCATGTGTCAGTTTGCTTTCAACATTTCGGTTGCATGCACATAGAGAATAGCAAACTTGCACGTGCAAAGGACGCCAAATGTGAATGGCTCCTAATGTTTTTATTCTGGGATTACCATTCTAAATTAATACATTTGCATAAAGTAAATTGTATCTCTCAAAGCTTACTGGGGCACAGATGATTTTTACTGGGGCACGTTTTTATTTATTTATTTATTTATTTATTTATTTATTTATTTATTTATTTATTTATTTATTTGTTTGTTTGTTTGTTTGTTTGTTTGTTTGTTTGTTTGTTTGTTTGTTTGTTTGTTTGTTTGTGCACCGTCTCCCCGTGCCGCCCCCAGCAAGATGCCGGCTTTGGCAATCTCCCATATTGCCCATGTCTAAATTCGCCACTGAGTTCACTGGATTGAATTCAGATTGGCAGTGTTCACAAAAAGAACTACAAATACCCCATCAATTGCTTATCTCAAAATCTAATTTTGGTTTAAAGCAATTAATTTGGTCAGCCAATGCAACAATTAAAAACTCTCTCATCTTTAGTGAACACAGCCAAGTCCATTTGCTAAAGATGTTGTAGGCCTAAACAGTACAAGATCTTCAGTTAAATAATCTTCAATCAGATAGTTAATTTTTCTTTATAAGACTTTTTTAACTCTCAAAGTACCACAATATCCTTTAACTCACACTGATAATACAGATGAAATTCTTATTATTTGAACTTGAATCAGTGGGCTTTTTCATGTGGTTTGTTCCCATTTATTTATTTGATTGAGTAGCGTTACTGTACATTCGCAGGTACACACCACATTGACATCCTCATACCATCTATTAGCTTTCTTGCGGTTAAAATACAAAAAGCAGTGGAACAAGTAAAACAATAGGGACCACACACTGAGCACGTGAAACTTTTAATGGATGTGGCCTGTTAATACACATGTGTGAGACGCAGGGGACCAGTTTACAAAACAGCTAAAATTAGCATAGCAGAATACGTTCTGTGTAAACAAAAATGATCTGGTGCATATTTACCTTCACACTTCCCCTTTTCTCAAATATTTACTGCTAGTAAATGAGATCCAGAAAAGCTCTTTGGACTATGAAATATGGTTTGAGTAACTCATTATGTTATTGGGCAAATATCACTTTGGCAAATATTAAATGGTTTGTGTTAAATAGCTGTTAGCTATGGCTCTACAAGCATAACCAAAATGAACTAGACCAGTGGTTCTCAAACTTTTTTCATCAAGTACCGCCTCAGAAAAAAATGGTCTCTCCAAGTACCACCATAATGACCAGTATTAAAATACAGTAGTGTAGCAGGGCTAATTAGAAAGTGTAGCAGCTCTGCACTGTTCAAAAACCAGGCAGATTAAATCCTATTATTAAGAATATTTATTATTGTCAGCTACTTTTAACATTATAAACAGTTAAAATATTAACTGTGCTTACAGGTAAAAAAAATTATAATTTAAATTAAACATGCTTCTAAAAGTTAATTAAAAATTGTACTGTTTCTAAAAAGTAATAATAAAGTTCCTTGGACCTCATAAATATAGGCTATATGTCATCATATTCATATAAAAACTCGTTTTATAATTTTTAAAAAATAGATATTGCATGTATATATGATTATTTGTATATCTTTGAAATCTAATTTAAATATATGATTTGAAGATCTGCTTACTGCACGTTAGAGTAGGCTTTGTGTGTCAGAAAAGCAGGTCATTAAACCATACCTGTCAACATTGGGATATAAAAATACAGGATACGCCCCAACAATGTTACAAATATGGGGAGGAGATTAGCTTCAAATGATACAATACATAATAAACATTAGAAAACATGGACAAATGATGGGGAAGGCTGGAGCAAATCCCTCAAACAGAGATCATTCTTTATAATTTTATATAACGTTTTGCCCTTTGTTTGTTTGTGTAATTGCTGAGCTACCCTCGGCTGGGTCAGTTGGCATTTCTGTGTGGAGTTTGCATGTTCTCCCGTGTTCGCGTGGGTTTCCTCCGTGTGCTCCTGTACCTCCCACAAATTGTCCGTAGTGTATGTTTGTGAATGAGTGTGTATGGATGTTTCCCAGATATGGGTTGCAGCTGGAAGGGTATCCGCTGCGTAAGACATATGCTGGATAAGTTGGCGGTTCATTCCGCTGTGGTGACCACGGATTAATAAAGGGACTTTCAATTAAATGCGACTTCATTGGATTTTTTAAGGGGTCATAAACCCTAAAACACTTTTTTTTTTGATGTTCACAGATATACATGTGTGGCACGTTGCTAAAACACTAATAGGACACACTTTTCACTATCAAGTAAAAATGTATTCTTGTTGTAAATAAAAAAATAAAACCATTGAACTTCATTGTGTTATAAATGAGATTGTTTATAGATTTAGGAAGTACATTAAAATATAAATATATACAGTTGAAGTCAGAATTAGCCTCATGTAGTTGAACTCATGTAGCACCCCCCCCCCCCCCCTCTTTTTTTATATTTCCTAGGAGACGCAGAGGCACAGTAGGTAGTGCTGTTGCCTCACAGCAAGAAGGTTGCTGGTTCGAGCCTCGGCTGGGTCAGTTGGCGTTTCTGTGTGGAGTTTGCATGTTCTCCCTGCGTTCGTGTGCGTTTCCTCCAGGTGCTCCGGTTTCCTCCACAGTCCAAAGACATGTGGTACAGGTAAATTGGGTGGGCTGAATTGTCTGTAGTGTGTGAGTGTGGATGAGTGTACGTGCATGTTTCCCAGAGATGGGTTATGGCTGGAAGGGCATCCGCTGCGTATTCAGATGCTGGATAAGTTGGTTGTTCATTCCGCTGTGGCGACCCCAGATTATTAAAATGACTAAGCGGAAAAGAAAATTAATGAATGAATATTTCCCAAATAATGTTTAACAGAGCAAGGAAATTTTCACAGTATGTCTGATATTATTTTGTCTTCTGGAGAAAGTCTTATTTGTTTTATTTCGACTAGAATAAAAGTAGTTTAAAACATTTTAAAAAACATTTTAAGGTCGAAATTATTAGCCCCTTTAAGCTATATTTTTATATCTAAAAATATATAGATAGTCTACAGAACAAACCATCGATATACAATGACTTGCCTAATTACCCTAACCTGCCTAGTTATCCTAATTAACCTAGTTAAGCCTTTAATTGTCACTTTAAGCTGTATAGAAGTGTCTTGAAAAATATCTAGTAAAATATTATTTACTGTCATCATGGCAAAGATAAAATACATCAGTTATTAGAGATGAGTTATTAAACATCTTCCCTCAGTTAAACAGAAATTAGGGAAAAAATAAACAGGGAGGTTAATAATTCAGGGGGGGCTAATAATTCTGACTATTGTCTGATTAACTGTATATATAAATATATATATATTGATATGTTTTATGTTTTGATATGTATTGCTATTGATAAATATTATAATAATATTTAATATTTAATAAAAATAACTTTTTTCTATATATTTCTATTAAATTAGGACATTACCATGACAACTTTAAAGTAATACAGTTTGCTATTAGCTTTAGCCCACCCCCCTTAATCAAGTTTGTTTTTTGCCCTTCATAAGAAAAAGTTTGGGCAACCCTGTAATAAATAAAAGGAAACATGTAATTTTTATAGTAGAATGTAATGTATTATCCATATATAACTTATAAGAAGGGCTGCATGGTGTTGCAGTAGGTAGCACAATTGCCTCACAGCAAGAAGGTCGCTGGGCCAATGAATGTGTATGGATTTTTCCCAATGATGGGTTGCAGCTGGAAGGGCATCTGCTGCGTAAAACATATGCTGGATAAGTTGGCGGTTCACTCCACTGTGGCGGCCCCAGATTAATAAAGGGAATAAGCCAAAAAGAAAATAAATGAATGTATGAACTAATAATAAAAATAATATTTAAATGGATCTATAAAATACAACAGGCTATTAGTGATTTTTTTTGTATTTATGTTATTTATTGTTATATTTAGATTTTTATTTGTCAGTCATCATTGTATTGCATATTTTGCCCGAACAAGTAATAAATGATTGGATATTTTTGGAAACATTTAAGACATCCATGTTCTCCTAAACTACACGAACAATAAAAACCTGATGCATCAAAGTCAGATGAATGAAATATCCTAAATGCAAGCTTTAAAAGAAATCTCAAAAGGTTTAATAAACTGTTCTGTTTAAAAATTATATTTCTTAGACCATAATTGAGTGTTCAGGTTTCAGTTACAAGCATTGATATAAAAATACCAACAGAGGGCGCTTTGGGACCAACTATATACTGAAGGTACTCCTGACTAAATAAAAAATAAATAAAATAAAGTATATATCAGTCTATCAGTGATCTTTTTTAAATTAAGATTTATTTTAATAATTAAACAAATAAATAAATAAAAAAACGTATAGGTTTGAGTTGGATTATAATCACTTAGCTATAATGCAATGCAATTTAATTGTATACTCAAGGGTTTAGATGTATTGTTATGGCAACTTTATAAACAAACATTGTTAAAGAGAAAGGAAACTGCTTATACATTATGAAGTGCAAACAGAAAGGAGCATCGCTAAACATATTGAGTTGCTATTTAATTACACAAGAGAGCAAATTTACACAAGAGCAGATAAACATGTATTAAAGTCTCTCTAAGGCATCATTGTTGCTTTTTGTAATAATCAAATGACCTCTTTGAGAAAAAAGAGACAAAAGCATGTAGTGAATGTGATGGAGCGAGTCCAGGAAATGCTACTTTTTACCTGGGCCAGAGTTTATAGTGTGAGAATGCAAACCGACTGGTCCAGTCAGATTTTGTTTTTTGAGTTGTTCCAAGAAAAATTCCTTTGGCCATGAGAGATTTCTAGAACAACCACACAGAATGAACGCTATGTTTTTGTTAAGTAACCAAGTGCAGTCAAGGTTGATTGCAAATAAATCATATCATTGATTTCATTTAAAACTTGTTCAAAGTGTTTATTTTAAATGAGCTTCATCAACACAATTCTTGAGTTTTTGGGCAGGACAACTTCATTGATTTATGTTCAATGCACTTAAATTTGTACAAACAATTAAGATTTGTGTTGGGACAACATGAAGGAATTGTGTGGAACCCAGCATTTTTATACAGTGTAGATACATGATACGTCTATAAAGCAGGATATTTTAAATGTTATGATCTGCTAAAGACCATTTCTGACAGTAACATCATATAAATTGCTTTATTAAGACGATGACTATGATTCCACCATTTTTTCCCAGGTAAAAAAAATTACTTAATTTAACAACGGCACGCTGTCAAGTCACCATTTACATGCTTTTTTTGTGACTAGGTATATGACTGTATTAAATGTTCTCATTGATGTAATTCAATTGTGAAAACTGGACTGAAGCTGTTTCAATTTAGTAGAACTTCATCTATGCTCAGTCTACATTGTAAAAGCACTTTAGAAATAAAGAAGAATTGCTGAAGCTTTTATCACGGTATGCTGTATTTTAACCATATTGACATTGTCAAATTTATATAGCTATGTCATAGCTGCAAAAAACATGCCTTTAATAAACATAATAACAAAAATAAATATGTATGTATTACCTTATAGCTATAGATAAGCATATTTTTAAACAAATTCAATTGCAAAGGATTATAAAGTACAATATGTAGTTACAACATCTGATTAGTAAATGTTCAAAAGTGAGCGACATTTTTTAATACACTGTATAAAGTAATTAGTTTAAGTAAACCAATTGCAAATCAAGTTGATTTTACTTAAAAAATGTAAGTATACCCATTGCAACTTGGAACTGTTAAGTTGATCTAAGTTAATTTGGATAATCATGCTAATTGTACTCACTTTTAAAAAAATAAAGTCAACTAATTGCTTTTTCCATTGCTGAAGTTACTTAAAAATACAGCTGAACTTTACTATGTATTGTCTCCATTAAAGTTATTAACCCTTAACTAAGCAAATAATAGTAAATAGTAAAAAATGCACTGTAATAAGATTTGATCATCAGTTTAGTGTAACTAACACGTGCTAAGCAAGTGTTATTGAACAGCTGGCCTATAAACACTCAAAAAAAATGTTTGTTGATTGTTCAAACTATTAAAATAAGCTGAAACAACACAATTATTGAGTTTTATTTTGGGATAACTTTATTGTTTTATGTTCAATCCACTTCAATTTGTGAAAACTAATAAGTTAACCTAAATCCTTTATGTTGTCCCAAAACAATTTAGGTGGGTTGAACATAAAACAATGAAGTTATCCCCAAAACAACTTAAGAATTGTGTTGTTTAAACCTCATTTAAATAAAGTAAGGCAAGGCAAGTTTATTTATATAGCACATTTCATACATCATTTCATAAATAATTCAAAAAGTGCTTTACATAAACAGGAATGAAAGACACAAGTATAAGAAAATAAAAACAACAGAGAATAAAAATGATTAAAAACAGATAAAAATGTGTTAAAAGAGGTTTTCAAGGAATGAAAAAGAAAAGAAAGATATAATAGTGCGATCTGTTGGACATAGCATTCAGTAAAGGCACAGCTAAGCAGATGTGTTTTAAGTCTTGATTTGAATGTGCCTAATGTTGAAGCACATCTGATTTTTTCTGGAAGCTGATATCAGCAGCGGGGGGAGTATAGCTGAAGGTGGATTCACCCTGCTTTGACTGAACTCTTGGAATTTCTTATTTATTTGATCCCAATGATCTGAGTAATCTGTTAGGTTTGTACTCAGTGAGCATATCTGTAATGCATTGAGGCCCTAGGCCATTTAGTGATTCATAGACTTTAAAAGTCTATTCTGAATGTAACTGGGAGCCAGTGTAAAGACCTGAGGACAGGTGTGATGTGCTCTGATTTTCTGGTTCTGGTCAGAATCCTGGCAGCAACGTTCTGGATAAACTGTCTGACTGTATTTTTGGGAAGGGCAGTGAGAAGTCCATTACAGTAATCCACCCTGCTGCTGATAAAAGCATGAACAAGTTTTTCTGAATCCAGACTGAAAACAAAGCATCTAATTCTTGCAATGTTTTTGAAATGAGAGTATGCTGATTTAGTTACTGCTTTGACATGACTACTGAAACTCAGATCTGACTTCAGAATCCAGATAGTTAGAAAAAGCTGATTTTTTTTTTTGAGTGAAGGATAAGATTGGTGTGAAAATGTTTGTTTGAAAATAAATATCATACAATCTTAGTGCCACAAGCACATGTGAACATATAGGAATAATATTAAAAGCAAAAGCTTATATTATCAGTATTGACTGTGTTTTAAAGTGTCTATGATCCCAATGTTATGCATGCTAATCATCACAATAAATATCGTATTAAATTTCAGCACATAGTGTTGTAACAACTAGTCATGGGGTTTATCCTTATTATCTCTGAATAAATCCTCAGGAGGGACTTGTTGTGTTACTCTCTGTTTGGGTGGTTACGGTCGGTTATTAATTGACTCTTAAATCCAGGTGTATTATTAAAATCAGTTGCCAGGATACCAGAAATATAGAGACACCAAACAAATCCACTCGGTTACAGAGAACAGGACTTTGCACCTGGCAGTGGTTACAGTTTTACAAAGCTGCAAATAACCAATATCATATTTATTATCCAGTACAGCAGCCCGGTTAATTATGTGCAAGCATTACTTTTGAGGTTTTCAATGGAGGTCATTTGCATTCATGTGTGTGTGTGTGTGCCCGTGTGTTTTGATTCTCAGATGGGAGGGGTGAGTCTCTCATGCACACTCAGAATTCACTCTTTCACGTCTCATTTATTGATTGTGTGGCATGTCAAGTCATATGAGCATTTACACAGCATTTAGACATATTCTCCTGACATATGATCTCAATGCAGTAAGTAACATTTTTATATTATAGCTAGAGTAATTTATTTTTGTGTATTTTATTGTGAATTTTAAGTCGAGTTATTTCGAAGTTGCAAAAATATTTTAGCGTTCATTTGACCTTAAAGTTTTTTTTTTATTAAGAGATTTGTAATGTTGTGGATTATACAAATCAGTTATCCAATATAAGTATTAATAGGTGGGCTTGAAAGTGACCAAACAATAATGTCCATTAAAAATGTGTGAAGTTATAATTTTTTATATGAATTTAAAATCGACCAATTTTATGCCATTTTCTACAAATTAATTAATAATTTGTTTTCATATGATTTTAGTAGTGCACTTTAAGTCTTCAACTTTAAATGTACTGTACACATAACTTAAATATTTAAGCAGTTTAAAGTAAAGGCTTGCATAATAATAATGATAACAATAATAAAGGTAGTAGTATAAATAATCATAATAAAATATGCATTTTATTAAATGTTATAAAAAATAACCATGTTCAAACAAATGTTGCAGCAGCTTTTTTTACATGTGAATTTAATTTTCAGCTAAATTTGTGGTGATTTTTTTAATTAGCTTAGCAATTTTAGCAAGTGTTTCCCAGTATTGGGTTGTGGCTGGAAAAGGGCATCCGCTGTGTAAAACATATGCCAGAATAGTTGGTGGTTCATTCCGCTGTGGTGACTCCTGATAAATAAGGGACTAAGCCAAGGGAAATTAATTAATTTTAGCAAGTGTTCTTGATTTTTCTTGCTTTTTTTTTTGGTGGATGAAGTAAGATTTCATAAAGTTCACATGCAATATGTAGACAGACCTGTCAAGAATTTGACAAGTTTCTGTCAAATCTTTAGCTTGAAAAGTGTGTTTGAGTGTGTTTTTGCTATCCTATAAAGGGATAGTTTACACTAAATTAAAATTTCGGCCATCATTTATTTCAACTGAAGTTTTTCCAAATCTGTAGGAATCTCAATCCAGAAAGAAACCCATATCAAAATACAATAAATGAAATGATTTTTTTTTAAAAAAACGAGAGTTATGCCTTTTAAACTTAACGTTATGTTAATACTTTAATTAGTTTTCCACCAGGACAAATATAATAATAGATACATCTGTCATCATTTATTCACCCTTCACTTCTTCCAAACCTGTTTGACTTTCTTTCCTCTAAAGATGTTTTAAAGAAAGCCTGAAACCTGTGACTGACTTCCATTTATATGTCCTACTGTGCATGTTTAGCTACTATTTCAGCTATCTTATATAAAAAAAGAACTAAAGAAAAATCATAAAGGTTTGAAAGCACCTGAGGGTGAGTAAATAGTGTGTAAATGTTCCTATTTGTTTGAATTATCTCTTAAGTGGCCTGTATACATACAAACAAATGAAAGTATTGGCATTCCAGCAAACATGATTCATAAACACCCACGTTATAACCGGGAAATCTGTCGTGCACACAGACACACCTGAGCCTCGTGTGTACGTCAGGTGACTTTACCGGACACAAATAAACGTCTCGTTTAGGACTAGGAGCTTAAATGAGATCTTGAAGAGCTGAAGAGTTTGTATCTTTGGATATTAAACGGTTTGGTGGTTTTCTGTCTACTTCTTTCAGGTAACACTATGCTGCATTACTGCGGTTTTTCGCGCTTCCTGCTCGGCGAGGCTCGAGTAATAACCGGACTGGAGATTTGGACTTTGTATCCGAACTGATCAACAATGGTCCTTTCTGGTCCAGTTAAAGGATATACAGCGAAGTATATATAGCCTAATCTATGGGATTTTGTTGTGAAGTAGTTTCTGTTGAACGCTTGTTGGATGGGACAGCGAAACTGTTACGCAATGAATTTGACGTCGTTGATATTAATGCTGCTTTTATTGGCCGGTACCTGTGTGTGTTCAATGGAGCGGGTCACACACAGGCAAGAAAACAACATCATCTGTCCTGAGGTTGAGTATTTATGCAATAATATTGTAATATATGCAATGATATACACGGACTACTATAATATTCAACTAATAATACTATAAGTGGTTCATTCTGCTTTGGCGACTCTTAATAAATAATAATAATAACAACAATATATTTAATATATAATGAATAATACAATACAATCTGCAATAATAGATACAAGAATATAACACTTGGGTAAAAAGGCATAAAAGTCATGTAATACAACCTTGAATCATAACTAAATATGTTAATGGAAAGTAATATGATAGTATGTGTTACTGTTTTATTATTTTAATAATTGTTTTAAAGAGTATAGATATTTTTAAGATTGCAGTATATCAATTTTAAAAGCAACTTTACCCAAAACTGTTAATTAAACTGTAGCTAAATAGAAACAAAATGAAAGAGGTTGTGTGCTATATGCAAGCACCAAAACATAAATGTTGTCTACTATGTGTTCTATGTCTTTTATCTATGCAAATACAAAATCCTTTTTATAATGATTTACAGAAGATGCCCTAGTGTCATTCAGCTAGTGTAAAAAAAATTTAAATATGTGTAAAAATAATTTACATATACAAAAAAAACTATTTAAGAATGACTAGGTACAAATAAATATATATATATATTTTAAATGGTCATTCATCAAGTCCCAGTTAAAATAGGTAAACATTAAAGAACATAAACGTGGTTAGGGTTCAAATGTAGGTTAAGTTCAGGATTAGGTGCACGTAATTATGCATGATTAATTGTAATTACTATAGTCATTATATGGAACATACGTAACTAGGACATTCTAATTTAAATTGTTGTCAAATGCATTATATTAAACATTCATATTATTAGTAAAATAAAGAAAAATAAAAAAATTATTCATAAAATAATGTAGCAGTAAGATTTGTTTGTAAATTAAATTAGCTAATTAAATGAGCAATTAACATGTTTTCTGTTTTGTTAATAGCTCCAGAATTTATTTTGTTATGCAGATAAATGTTTTATATTTATGAACAGTCAATATTCCCTTAAATATAAAAAAGGGCTAAAATGTCTTTGAGTATAATGTCCATTAAGTAAGTTAATGTATCAACATTTTATTCCAATGATGCATGTTAAATCTAGTGATATTCAATATTATGCAACTACAAGTTGATAAAAATAGTCGTTATATTTAGATTGTCTCTTAAGAACTAGTTCAGTATATCCAATTTGCAGTAATTGGTACTTTTTCCATAATTAGGCCCACAAAAAATGTCAGATTTTTGAGTCTATAATTCTATTTTTTTACTCATGTAAATGTATGTACATTTATATTTATTCAGTTTTTATATTATATTATATTATATTATATTATATTATATTATATTATATTATATTATATTATTCATTAATTTTACTTCAGCGTAGTCCCTTGATTCATCAGGGGTCTTCACAGTGTAATGAACCGCCATCTTATCCAGCATATGTTTTATACAGCGGATGCACTTCCAGCTGCAACCCAGTTCTGGGAAACTATATTATATTATATTATATTATATTATATTATATTATATTATATTA
>CAIGQZ010010775.1:5106263-5138421 GCA_903798205.1 Danio tinwini
GCTGTTAAATCTAGAGCACCATCTGCTGTTTAAAACTAGCCTAGAGCCCCATTTGCCGTTAAATTTAAATTAGACCACGATTTTCTGTGTAAAACTAGCCTAGAGGGCCATCTGCTGCTAAAGCTAAGTTCAGAATTGATTCAAGAGAGAATAGAGTTGCATTCTGAAAATCACAAAAATTTAAGAAATCAATTTCTAAACAGTTCCACTTCGCAACCAGCTACATTAGAAACTAGAGGGAAAGTAATACCCCAAAACATAGATACACACAGTACATATTTAAAGGTATTGAAAATTCTAGGTAAAAACATCCTCTGTACTGGAAAATTTTCTTTTCATACTTAAACAACTGTTTCAATGCAGACCAAAGGTAAAGAGTGAAACAATGCTGAATTTCCAGAAGATCCTGATTTATGAAAAGGATAGAATGAAACTGGTGTCTGGATTGTAATTGCAGTGTTAATCTTTGTGTCGTGCAGCTGACTCTGGTGCAGTATGAAGATGTTCACTTTGGCAGAAAAATGACAATCACGGTTGGATCGAAGAAAATGGAAGCTGAAGTTCCTACATTAAAAACAGGTAGCCATTGTTGCACTACTTGTCACACATTTAATTAAATATTAGATATGTGTAACTTTTAAACACTCCATGTCCACCGTTTGATCAAAATTTATGCATTCATTCATTTTCCTTTTGGCTTAGTCTCTTTAATAATCTGGGGTCACCACACCACCTGTTTTCACTGAGTGGTACGGTACGGTTCGGTATGCTTTTATGGCCGTTTCCACTGTCAAAAGGCATACCGAACCGAACCGTACCGAACCCCTTTTTCGGCACCCTTTCAAAAGGGTACCAAAAGGCGGAGCTGAACGCTATTGGTTTACAAAAATACGTCACGAGCTCACGCAGAAAGCCAGAATGAAAACAAAAAAGCCGCCATGTTTTCATACACAGCCAAGAGATTACAGCTTAATTATATATACATATAATAACGAGGCCTGTTCAATCTGGGTTCAAATAAACATTGTCGTCGTCTTGATGAACAGCCACAAAGCCAAAAAGAAGTGCAGATTTTACCCTGTGCCCTGTAGTTTTACGAGCCAGTATGAAGCTTGATTGGTTTCGCTTTCTTGCTTGCGCTCGCTGTGCGTCTATATTTGAAATAACAAACTTCTTGAGCTGATGATAATAACGTGCGCTTGATTATTGACATGCTTTTGAAACCTGATCCTGTCAGAAACTGACAAATGCAAGAGTGATGCTCGAAAAAACAAAAGGAGAAGCCGGAAAAAAGGAGCACATTATTTTATTAGCAAACGTGAACAAACTGCCATGTTTAACTATTATCATCACCTTTTGGACTATTATGAACTCGGAATGATGGAATTACTCTCCAACAAGAGGCTACACGTGCTGCTAAAGATTACAGACAAATTTAATCATGAGAGGTTTGCACTGACTGTGGACTGTATTTCCTGTTGTTTTGAACCTAAATAAGGACTAAATGTATGCTGTGTGTAGTTTTTCTGTAAGTGGTAACATATTGGAGACTGTAAGGGTCTGTATGTGTTTATATATGTTGCATTTATTTATTTATTTTATATAATTGCAGACGTTACAGTAGGCTATTTCGCACTGTCATTGATCTGCAGTTATAATCAACTCAATAATGCAGTTATAATCAAGTTAGTAATAAACATTTATACAGAAGTATTTATGTGTGTAAAGCATCTGTTTTGTGAGAAGTGCTTCTCATATGATATGTGAGCGACCCGTACAGCTTTACTTTAGACATTTTCTCAAGCAAAAATGACGTGGACTGCAACTTTCTGTCGTACACCACGCCCACAAAAAGAGTACCATTGGTACCCTTTTAGCAGTGGAAATGCAAGCCTGATAAAGGTGACCCGTACTGACCCGTACCACACCGTACTGTACCAGTCAGTGGAAACGAGCCATAATGGGGTTGGAACTAAACTGTGGTGAGCTGCGGCCCCTCAAAAAACTGAGTTTGACACCTGTGCTCTAAAAGCAGCAATGCACAATGTGTGTGCTGTTTTTATTAAAATATATATTTTTCTTTTGATAGTGTGTTCCTCACCAGATCTCAGGGACATACAGCAGTGTAAAGGTATGCTCGGATTAATGGTATTCTCTTTAAAAATGTCTATCTACTGTATAATAACTTATCTTTCCTTATTTAAACCAGCACTAAAATACATTTCAAGACATAACTTTAACAGGGCCTTTAGAATAAAAGAAATATGTTTCTGAATGGCTCAATCACTTTGTGGTGCTTTGTTACATCACCAAGTCTTCATCATAGAAATTTGACTTGAGTTTTAAGAACTTTTTAAAAGAAATGATGAAGAAATAAGACCTTTTTTGGGATCAGAATTCCTTATTTGTACGACCAAAACCATAATGGTTGAGCTGATTTCAATTCACATGTCATGTCTTCTCTATGTCTGTTCACTTTAGGCCTGAGAATTCATACTGAAACACACAAGGGCCTGGATAAGATGATATTGATCATTAAAGATGAGGGAGCTTCTCAACCCTTGTACACATGCATGAAACGCGGAAGAGAAGGGAAATGCTGGGTCAGTGAACTCACTTTTTTTTTTTTGTCAAAATAACTCACAGCCAGAGGACTCGCTGCATAGTTATTGAGAACGCCCTGTACAAACCTGTTTGTTCTTTCTGTCATCTACCTCTTCTTGGTAACTTATGTTATACTTTTTTTTTCTTTCAGCCCCTGCCAAATAACAGCATTCCACTGGCATCAATCACAGACTGCATCTGTTTTCAGGTGCTTTTCAAACACACGCAGGTGCAAAACAAAGCCCAAACTATTTGTTCATGACTTTAATTTGCCTTCTGTTTGCTCATTCGCTTTAGGCTTGGAAGCAAGATTCCGAACGTTCTGAAATCTGTCCCTTTGAAAGGCGTAAAACAGGTAAATCAGAGCCTCGTTTTGTTGACAAGAGCATTCAGATCCACCTCTCTTTACAGTAGTGCATTTTAGGGATAGGCGGATTGATTTTGAAGTATTGTTATTTTCAACACTGGGAATGTATTAAAAGGATCGATCCTTAAGTAAAAGTATCAATCTTTTCTGAGTTTTTTTCTTACTGAGTGATCAGAGATTTTAGAATATCTCAATAATTATAGCGCCACATGTTATATAAATATTAACTTAAATAGCAACACAAATGGGAACTATAATATTCTTCCACTGTATCTCCGCTAATAGGTCAGCGTTAGCTCACAGTACAGTAGTACAGACACCACACACATCCAGCGCAGGTTGTAAAACTTGAGAGCGGAGCTGTGGTCATCATGACGGAACGTAAACAAAGTATAATCTGGAGTTATTTTACTCTAGCAAATAATGACGAGGCTTCGTGTGATACTTGTCACAAAATCGGTCGCCACAGAGACAATAACACTAATATGACAAAGCATCTAAAAGCAAAACATCCTCAAGAGCATAATGAAATGCAGCTAAGGCATGCAGAGGAGGTTTCAACGGCACAGTCCTAGTCTTCCTCTTTGAGTTCTTTGGCAGATTTCTTTAAGAAAGCCGGTCATTATCCAGGTACCAAATGGGAATTATTTTAATACAAAAAGTCGAGTCGAGTTCAATGCAGACAGCCAGTTTATATTAAGATTCAATCTGATATTTGTCCATATGAACACACAGATGCACACACACACACGCACACATGCACATGCACACACACATACACACACACGCACACGCACACACGCACACTGCAAAAAATGCTTATTTTGTCTTGTTTCTAGTCCACATATCTACAAATTCTTAAATCAAGAAGCATTTTCTAGGCAAGCAAAACATAATGTCTTGTTTTAAGCAACAATATGCCAATATTAAGTGAGTTTTTCCTTAAAACAAGCAAAAAAATCTGCCAATGGGGTAAGCAAAATAATCTTATTGTTCCTTTTGACATAAGATTATTTTGCTTACCCCATTGGCAGATTATTTAGCTTGTTTTAAGGAAATACTCACTTAATTTTGGCATATTATTTCTTACAACAAGACAATACGTTTTGTTTGTCTAAACTTGTTTATCAAATAAAATACAATGTTTAGCTGCACGTAATAACTGGGAGAGATGTACTATTATATATTTTAAATGCCTGTAACACAGGTTTAATAATATATATTATATTTCTTAGATGACTCTCAAAGAGCATCAGCAATTACAAGAAGCATAGGAGAGATTTTACTTTTTTTTATTAAACAAGGTTTGTGCAGTGTATTATTTTTCATTATATATGGTGCTATTTAGCCAATTATAGTATCGGATCGGAAACAAAAATATTGGTATCGGCCAAATGTTTAAGACCCTCTTTTAGTTTGAAAATGTTATGATTCATTATATTGATCAAAATAGGTGGCGCGGTGGCTCAGTGGTTAGCACTGTGGCCTCACAGCAAGATGGTCGCTGGTTTAAGTCCCGGCTGGGCCATTTGGTGTTTCTGTGTGGAGTTTGCATGTTCCCTCTTGTGTTTGCATGGGTTTCCTCTGGGTGCTCCGGTTTCCCCCACAGTCCAAAGACATGCGCTATAGGCGAATTGAGTAAACAAAATTTGCCGTAGTGTGTGTGTGTGTGAATGTGAAAGTGTATGGGTGTTTGCCAGTACTGGGTTATGGCTGGAAGGGCATCCACTGCATAAAACATAAGGTGGAATAGTTGGCAGTTCATTCTGCTGTGGCCACCCCTGATAAATTATGGACTAGGAAAAAATTAATGAATGAATATTGATAAAAATATTTAAATGGTTTGTTATATGGTTCGGCCCGGCCTGGATCTAAAGATCTTGGGGAGTGGGCTGAAATGTGTGTGGGTCTGCGGACCTGCGGCTGGAGAAACCTCTTGTGGATTGAGATTCTTGTTTCTGTATGGGCGAGGAGCATTCATTTTCATTCTAAAATGAAATATACAGTTAAAGTCAGAATTATTATCCCCCTTTGAATATTCTTTTCTTTTTTAAAATATTTTCCAAATGATGTTTAACAGAGCAAGGAAATTTTCACAGTATGTCTGATAACATTTTTTTCTTCTGGACAAAGTCTTATTTGTTTTTATTTCGGCTAGAATAAAAGCGGTTCTTAATTTTTTTTCTCATTAATTTTCGATAGTACAAACCATCGTTATACAACAACTTGCCTAATTACCCTAACTTGCCTAGATAACCTAATTAACCTAGTCAAGCTTTTAAATATCACTTTAAGCTGTATAAAAGTGTCTTAAAATATCTAGTTAAATATTATTTACTGTCATCATGGCAAAGATAAAATAAATCAGTTATTAGAAATGAGTTATTAAAACTATTCAATTCAATTCATCTTTATTTGTATAGCGCTTATACAATGTAGATTGTGTCAAAGCAGCTTCACATGGAAGTTTATAGTGAATTGAAACAGTGTCAGTTCAGTTTTCAGTGTTTAAGTTCAGTTCAGTTTAGCTCAGGTCAGTGTGGGTTAACAATCACTACCGAGAGTCCAAACAATGAAGAGCTATTCCATCGATGCACAGCTTTACAGATACCGAACCATGCAAGCCAGTGGCGACAGCGGCGAGGAAAAAACTTTACCAATTGGCGAAAGTGAAGAATTTAAAAAACCTAGAGAGAAACCAGGCTCAGTTGGGCACAACCATTTCTCCTATGGCCAAACGTCTGCTGTTCATAGTGTATATAAACAAGAAGCAAAATCGTGTGTGGGGCACATCATGTGTCATACCGCTATGTAATGCACTGAGTGTATGCTTTGCTAAAAAGATAGGTCTTTAATCTAGTTTTAAAGAGTGAGAGTGTGTCTGAGCCTCGGACATTATCAGGAAGGCTATTCCAGAGTTTAGGGGCCATAAATGAGAAGGCTCGACCTCCTTTACTCGATTTTGCTATTATGTTAACTATGTTAACTATTATGTTTAGAAATGTCTTGAAAAAAAATCTTCTTCTTTAATAATTATTCTCTCTGGGCTGATAATTCTGACTTCAATTGTAAATGCACTAGTGCAAACACAGCCTTATTCTGTGACACAAGGTATAGATACTTTGTTGACAGGCTTCGGCTGTGTTGACGAGGCATCAAAATTGTAGTAATATTTTTTTTTTTATTTTAATTAAATATTTTTCATGTCTTGGCACATTTTTCCAGCATTGGCCTGATATAGAGTATATAATATATTTTTTCCTGTTTTCTGGTTTTGAGCACTGCAGGCCAAATTGGTCACACTTTACAATAAGATTCATTAGTTAATGTTAATTAATGCATTTACAATGAACAATATATTTACTACAGTATTTGTTCATTTTGCTTAACGTTAGTTTATGAAAATACATTGTTAGTTCATGTTAACTCACGGTGCATTAACTAATGAACTTGGATGTTAATAATGCATTAGTAAATGTTCAATTATGATTAATAAATGCTGTACAAGTGTTGTTCATGATTAGTTCATGTTAGTAAATGCATTAACTAATGAACCTTATGTTACCGCCAAATTAATTCAAATAATTTAATTATTATGCCATGTTTTTGTATGGATATCAGAGTTTATTTGTATGTACAGTTGATGTTTGGATTATTAGCCCTCCTGAATTATTAGCTGATTTATGTATATATGGCCAGATTTGTTTAACGGAGAGAAGATTTTTTCAACATATTTCTAAACATATTTTAATAACAAACTTCTAATAACTGATTTCTTTTATCTTTGCCATGATGACAGTACAAAACAATTTTTTATTAGATATTTTTCAAGATACTAATATTAACTAATACTACAGCTTAATATGTCATTTAAAGGCTTAACTGGGTTAATTAGGCAAGTTAGAGCAATTAGACTAGTCATACAGTATAACAGTGGTTTGTTCTGTAGACAATAAAAAAATATATTGTTTAAATATATATAATGTTTTTTTAATTTTTTTATGAAAACTGTGTTTATTCTAGCTGAATTAAATCAAATAAGACTTTCTCCAGAAGAACAAAATATTGCAAGAAATACTTCAAATAAGTTAAATATCATTTGGCAAATATTTGAAAAAGAAAAAAAAAGGTTGCTTATAATTTTGACTTCAACTGTACATGCTAAGAAATTTGCACATATGTGAGTGGTAATTTTATTTATTTATTCTAAGTCACACTGCACAAAAAATAATAATGCACTAAAATGTTTTATCCTCCATGGACCTTTTTTTTTACTTATCTTATTCCTGTGCTTAATTTGTATGTTTCTCTTACAGAATTTAGAGCCAATGTCTTGAGAAACACATCTGTGTCTGTTGTCCACATGAAGACAAATGACAACGAGCCGATGCTGAGCTGGAATTTAACATCCCCCTGCAGGATCAGAGCTGAGCTGTGGCCGTGTCTCCTCCAGGCAGATGGAAAATGCAGAGAAGTTGAAGGATTTAAACAACAGTGCTGTGACACCTGGACAGAAAACAGCACTAAACTATGGGTAAATAATATATTACAGCATGCAAAGCTTTAATTTTCTTTTCAAGGTTGTAAATAAAGCAAACATTATTTGATTTTAAAATAAAGTGATATCAACCAGCGCTGTGGCTCAGTGGTTAGTCGCCTCACTGCAAGAAGGTCACAGTTCGAATCCCGACTGGGCTAGTTGGCATTTCTGTGCAGAGTTTGCATGTTCTCCCCGTGTTGGCGTGGGTTTCCTCTGGGTGTTCCGGTTTCACGCACAGTCCAAAGACATGCGCTATAGGTGATTTGAATAAACTAAATTGGCCGTAGTATATGTGTGTGAATGAGAGAGTGTATGGGTGTTTCCCAGTACTGGGTTGCGGCTGGAAGGGCATCCACTGCATAAAACATATCCTGGAATAGTTGGTGGTTCATTCCACTGCCCCGACCCCTTATAAATAAGGGACTAAGCCGAAGAAAAATTAATAAATAGGGATATTAAGGAATTATTATGGTTGTTATATATTATTATTAATTATTATGATATATTTTTTTTTACAAATTAGCGATTTATTTTACTGTACTAAAAGATATTTGTAGCAATATGTATGAATACAGTTGAGGTTTTAGTAAAGATTAGCTTTAAGGTTCCTTACATTCTGTTTACTTTGAGATGCTGTAACTATCGCAAGAGCAGCACTCATCACCATTTGTTGGCAGAAACTGCAGTGAAACACTTGGTATAGACACTTAGGTAGGAATGACAGTTAAAAAGATGCCCTTAATGAAATTTTGGGTGGAAACTTGAATGGAAAACAGCAAAAAATAAATAAAAATACTGGTAAATACAAGGCAGTATGCAAAGCTTTGGTTCTCTTTTCAAGGTTGTAAATAAAGGAAACATTATTTAATTATAACAAAAATATAGTGATGTTTTCATATATATTTCATCATTAAGATTTCACATTTAAGTTAACAAGTGAGTTACTTCGTGTTCTCTTTTGTAAATATTACAAAAATAGGTAAGTTGCATTTGAAATCTGTGGAGAAATCCAACATTGGGTGAAAAAAAAATGTGCATAAACATTGAAAAGGTCAAGTATTTTATTAAAATCTAAAAAATGCATACTTTATTTTCCTCCGGTTTATTACCTTATTTACTTGGGGTCTCCAGACTGGAATGAACCGCCAACTTATCCAGCATATGTTTCACACAACGGATACCCTTCCCGCCGCAACCCAGTACTAGGAAACATCCATACACACTCATTCACACACACACTCATAAACTTTGGCCAATTGTAGTTCATCCAATTCACTTATACTGCATGTCTTAGGACTGTGGGGAAAATCGAAGCACCCGGAGGAAACCCCCACCGACACGGGGAGAACGTGCAAACTCCACACAGAAATGGCAACTGGTCCAACCGGGACTCAAACCAGTGACCTTCTTGCTGTGAGGCGACAATGCTAACCACTGAGCCACCATGTCACCCCAATACTTTATTTTATCTTATTATTTTATCTTATTTTCCTGGAGTCCTGAAGGTCCTTCATCAAAAGTCTGATATTGATATTTTTTTTACTAATTATTAATGAATACATCTTGATATATATATATATATATATATATATATATATATATATATATATATATATATATATATATATATATATACATTTTTAAATAATCAATTAATGCATTTCAATTAATTGTATTATCACTATGATTTGTTGAATTAAAAAAACACAATTTAAGTTTTTCTTCTTCAAAAGATTTTTTTTTTTATCCAAAAATTGTTCCTTTGACAATGTTTTTTTGCCCCCAAGTGTACTTCTATTTCATTTAGTTTCACTTTTTACTTTGGTGAAATTTAAACGTGCAGTATGTAAGTTTGACACCCAGTGGTCAAACTAGGTATTGCACTTCTGGATCAAAACAGACAAAAGCGCAGGTTGCCAGATTGAGTTTTTGTCCTAACCAACCCCTTGGATTGAGAAATGGCTTCTACTTCTCACAGATGAACAACAGAAAACTGACAATGATCACCTTAGGTGTACCTCATGTGCTTTATTCAGTGCTAAATACTAACAATGTGAGTTTGAATGCCATTTTACATGACATGTATTGCCATATACTGAAAGCAGCAGCAGATAGTTCATCTCAGATCTTGAAAATAAAATAAACAGTTTGAAATCGAACTTCAGAACTAAACATATCAGTGATTCAGCATCTACATTTAATGATGTTAAAGAGGGTTAACATGTATTAAGTAGATGATAAAGTTACCATTTTGTGAGTGAGTGCATATTCTGTGCTTCTGAATGACAGAAATGTACATTTTACAGTCTCGTCTGGTGCAAACAGCCAAATTGCTAGTCACTGCGTATCTTGTCACAAAGCGTGTTGTTAGGACACGCAGTCACAATGTAACCTGCTCAGCTAATGTTTACGCTCATAGTATTTATAATATTTGCTAATTAATAACCTCATGTGGAACAGAATTTCGGAGTCTGCTACTGTCCACCAGAGGTCGCATTTCAGTCATGGATGCATGCTTTCAGAGCCTTTTTGACTGAATGAATGAATGAAATGCATGGTTTTCCACAAAGGCAACCCGGGTGCTGAATTATAATTGGCTAAACCGGCATTGTGCAGGTTTAATTTATGTAAACAAAGACAGCGTTCCGGAACGGAAAACACATTTTTAAAGCTGAATAACTGACTTCAGCATTGCTTTTCAGATAAACAAGTATGTTCAATTGGAATGTTTCTTAAATATCTGCAAACATATTAAGGTATTTTTATGCTTTAGAAAAGTCAAAACTTACATACAGCACCTTTAATATCGCCTCTACCCTGACTGAGGTCAAAATCAATAATTGTTCTTCCAGTTGATAAAAAGGTTTGCTTTACTGTTATTTGTCTTGGGCAGGCATCCGGGACGTTCGTGAATATCAAAACTGAAAATGAGCAGCCTCTCTGCATAAAGGTACGATAACATCGCTCATTTTGATTTCCTTCAGACAGTACATGAACACGTTAAACATTATTCATTCTCTGTGTTTTGTCTGCAGCTTAAAGTGGATGAAAAGATTGTGCAGTTCTGTCAACAACCCTGTAAGTGTGATTATGAAGCACCACTAATCATTGTCATTTGATTGCAGTCATGCGTGTGTGTTTGATGTACTTAAGTCAACATTTGCTATGCTAAATGAAATGACGGTTGTTGTTTTAGTGGAGCGGCAGTACTGGAGTCTTCTTCTTCTCCTGCCGCTGATTGTTGTTTGTCTCACTGTTGTTGGAGGACTTCTGCTGGTGAACAAAATCAAATGTAAGTCTTTGTCCATCTGTTTATGTACAGTTGTAAGATGTTTTGCCTCTCAAGTGGAAAAAATGAGATGACTTGCATTGTCAACTAAAATATATTAATTAAAATCACAAACACACTGGTTGGTTTTTGTGATTTATGAGGATTCTCCATAGACATCATGTATTTTATACTGTAAAAACTGCTGGTAACATTTATAGCAATGGTCCATTAGTTGTAAAATGTATTTACTAACATGAACAAACAATTATGATGAACAACATTTATTAATCTTTGTTGATGCTAGTTAATGTTATTTAAGTTAAATAAAGTTAGTTCATGTTAACTCACAGTGAATTATGTTACCAACGACAAGTTTGGATTTTAATGTTGTTATTTGTTTAATTAGTTGATGTTGAACTATGATTAATAAATGCTTTACTACATCATTCATTCTTAGTTAATGTTATTAAGTAGATTAACTAGCATTAACTAACAAACTATTATTCTAAATTGTTACTAAACTGCTTATTATATGACGTTATTCTACCCCTACCTCTAAATCCCAAACTGTAGCAAATTTTGAATATGAAAAAAGTAGGATTTTAATAGGTTTTAAATTATGAGGACACATCATATACCACTTCATCATTGCAATAGCTACAGTATGTCATACCCATGTCATTATACAAATTTGTGTCTTCATAAATCACATAAACAAGCACACCCTACACACAAACTACAACTAAATATGTATGTACATTTGAAGTCAGAATTATTCGCCCTCCTGTGAATTTTCTTTACTTTTTTTTAAATATTTCCCAAATGATGTTTAACAGAACAAGGAATTTTTCATAGTGTTTACTATATTTTTTCTTCTTGAGAAAGTCTTTAATGTTTTATTTCAGCTAGAATAAAAGCAGTTTTTTGTTGTTGTTTTATAAACCATTTTAAGGTCAATACTATTAGCCCCCTTAAGCAATATATATTTAAAATTGTCTACAGAACAAACCATCATTATACACCTTATCCTTCATGTACGAGCAGGTGCAGCCATTTGAATATTTTTGGCTCGAGACTTCCCATCTTATTCATTTCCATTCATTTTTAGACATTAAAAACAGCTCGTGCTTGATGTTGAAAACTGACATTTTCTTATTATATTATTCTACTTTGTCTGTATAGACATGCAAACACTTGTTATTAGAGCAAGAAGTTTGACGGTTTTCTGCGGTTTATTATTCCTAGTCATTTCTCCCATAGGTAATCTGAAGATCAAAAACAATCACAAAAACGTGCGCACTTCTGTGTTGAAGAATAAGGTCAATACAATGACTTGCCTAATTACCCTAACTTCTCTAATTAAGCCTTTAAATGTCACTTTAAGCTAAATACTAGTATCTTGAAATATATCTAGTCAAATATTATGTACTGTCATCATGGCAAATATAAAAGAAATCAGTTATTAGAAATGAGTAATTAAAACTATTATGTTTAGAAATGTGTTGAAAAATTCTTCCTTTTGTTAAAACAGAAATTTGGGAAAAATATACAGGGGGGCTAATAATTCAGGAGGGACTTCAACTGCATATATGACTAAACTAAAATCAACTTATTACCATTACTTTTAATGTAAATGAATTTTATTCTGTAAACTTAGTAAGAAAATAAATGCCATGTTTTCAGATTTTCTTTTAAACATTTCAGACAAAACAGTTATTTTAGCCAGTTCTCATTTTCTGAAAACAAAACAAGACAAGCAAAAATGGAGAATTGTTATGGGCCCTTTTCATATTTCCGGATTTCTCAGCAGCGGAAGTCAGCATAGTTGGGTAAACTTTGAGCACAGTAAATAAGAAAATACCGAAAATATATATTTTTACAATCATATCTGTTTAAATAATAAAAGGAAAAACTTGGTAGTGTTATCAAGAAAATTCACAAAAAACAAAACAAAAACAAAACCAGTAAATGCATTAGATATATCATATACTCTGTAATTATTTTTAAAATGTTTGTAATTTGATGCAAAGATGATATGTAAATACATATCAATGCTTATACATTTTTAAAAAAATCTAAAATATTAAACACTTTCAAGGATTTAAGATGCTTATGACCAAAAAAAATAGTAGTAACCGGCTTAGAAAAAGGGTCCATTGAAAAAAAAAAAAAAGTTAATAGTTTGTCAATATCCATTGAAAATCTATGTTTGAAAAAGACATAAATAAATATATGTAACTCCTTGACTTTAATACATATAAACCACTACAATAATAAAAAAAAATCTAATTTCCGCCATGAAACTGAAAGGCTGATAGTTCTCCTAATCTGCTCCTGCGTCATTAACTACATGAACTACAGTCACCCCTGGCAGCCAATGAGCTTACTCCTCATCAGTTTAAAAGCGCTGGTCATTTTATGCTGTTAAGCTGGGGTGCATTTTTGGAGACTTTCACCCCAGCTCCACCTATGTTTAGTTCTACCAGAAAGACTTTTTGGGAGGCAGATAAACATTTAAACATTTGTTGTGAATTGTTTGCATAAGTGTAAGTTCGTTACGATCCTTTCATGAAGTCCTTTGGCGTAAGCTTCGTCTATGGTATGGAATTCTGGATGAGCTGGCAGATCCTGCCTGAAGATGAAGGCAGGGCGAAGCCAACCCCCTGAGTGGAGACGAGGCCAACCTGGTGGTGGTGGGGAGGATGGAGAGAAACTTCCGCATTGTCACCTGAGTACAGCGAAACAGATTGTTTAGATGGGCTTATATATAGCTTGCTTGGTGGTTATAGGCTGACGAGATAATTATTATGAATGACGTGACGTCTCAGTCTTCCTGGCAGAACTATCGCTAAAGCTTTTATATCTATACGGGCGTAACATATAAATTATGTTTGCAGCAGCAGCATGTTATATTTTCAGATGGCATGTCTGTGTATATACTGGCAATAGCAGGTCTCGGTACTTGCTCTGCCATAATAATCAAAGCAGCAGCAGCGGAGCAGATCTATACTGCCAAGACCAAATACTTCAACATAGCCATATACATATTCATTACCATACTAAATTCGAAGAGTGTTCATGACAGAAGTAAATTTAGCATATGCTAGCGGCTAACTATTGTGTTGTCAAACTACAAGTGACTGAACACATTATATCACTGTGTCCAGAGAACATTAAAAAGAGACTTTTTTGTTGAGGTTTTTTTCTTTCCCTCTTCTCTCAATGGATCTATTGATGCGCTTTTGGCAGTGGCACATATTTTTGTGCTGATTTATCCCATCTAAGCCTGCTCTTTGTCTTTTCTTTCTGCCATTTTCTGTTCTTTCATCCATTTTGGGAAGTCTGTGAATCTTACATTCTTTCAAAGACTTTTTATTTTATATATAAATGTGTTTTGTTAGACATATTATAGAAAGCCTTTTGAAAGTCTGATGAAATGTTTTATTCTTCTACATCCTTTTCACAGGGTCTCTGAGCGAATGGGACAGACGTTACTCTCAAGGTACGTAAGGTTTACTGACATATGTACACAAGAAGCATTTTAGCTTGGCAAAAGTTTAATTTACCAGACCGAATTTCAAATCATATTTAAAGCTTTAACACTAGTTTAATTTTCAATAGGGTGCCCATGAAAGAAGCATGACAATTTATGCTAAAAATTGTTTAAAACATGATAGCAAGAGTGTTAGCTAGATGTTAAATAATTTTTTGAATGCATTTTCACTTTATCTTAGTGTTAAACCAATAGCATAGCCCACATGAAAAAATACTATAGTAATTTATAGTAAATACTATTGCGTTTTAAAACCATTACTATTGTGTTTCACCATATGGTAAAGTGTATTACACTGTATATATTATAACTCTTTATTAATAAATGCAACAGCATACTGTTGTACTAACTATAGTGTACTGATAAACTATAATAAATATTGCAGTATACTAACTTTTTTTTACTACAGTAAACTGTGGTGTATAATAATATGCAATATAGTTGTGCAAAAGGTTGTACTGCATTGGGTGCACTGCAAAAACAAGGCTTTTCTTTGATTGATGCTTGATTTTTTTGTCTTGTTTCTAGTCCAGATATCTAAAAATTCTTAAATCATAAATAATTTTCTAGAAAGAAGACAAGCAATCTAAGTAAGAAAAGCTTTTTTTTGCAGTGTAATTTGGTTAAATTACTATAGTTGTTGTATTACCATACTGTATCAACAATAGAATTACCACAACAGATTAATTCAAGTACTTTAGTAAAGTACGGCTGAAAAACTCTTTAGTATTTACTGTAAATCACTATAATATTTGTATATGTGGGAAAGTACAAAGCTGTTACAAACATTCAGACAGGGCTTTTTACTGTATAGTCAACTTTGTCCGAACAAACTTTACAATGTTTACGTCATGATCTCTTCCTGCCTCTGTGTAGATACAAGAGGACAGGTGTTATTGCTCCATTGCCCTGCCACAAACTCACTGTTGGTGTGTAAACTGGGCCAGTTGCTTTCTGAGCTGGGTTTTGGGGTATTTCTTGACTTGTGGAATCTAGCAGATCTGGGTTCACATGGTCCGGCAGCGTGGCTCCATTCTAAGCTCGATCACATCAAGAAACATGGAGGCAAAGCCCTGCTTCTTCTTTCTCAATCAACACTACAGAGAGCTGAATTGTACTGGGATGCTGCAGTGGAAGGACAAAACAATTCGGAAACAATCTGCTCAGATACTTTAGCTTCGGCTCTGGGGTGCATTTTTGCCGACCGGCAAAAGGGTGGCGCCGTGCAGCGGTTCATTCTTGTGCAGATAGACTCTCCTGAACTTCTCATCAATAAGGAGAACGACCTGCCAAAACTGTTGAGAGGCCTGCCGCTCTATAAACTGCCCTCGCAGGCTCAGGGTTTATTAGCAGAACTGTGTTTGGAGAAACCAAATAATGTGAACGGGAAGCTGAAGAAGATGTGGTGGATGAAAAGGGCACAGAGCAAGCTGGCTACAGGAACGCAGAACTTTTGGAAAAAAACGAGGCTGAGGACTGAATCTATGAACACCCAGACAGATTCACTCAGTGTGGACATGGAAGACACAGAGGAGAAAGTTTGTCTCAGACATGAACTGCACTGACGTGTTGTTTGTATGGACTATATGCCATTATATGAATAATACACGTCCAAAAAGGTACTATATCTAAAAAATAATGTTGAAGGTGTGCTTTTCTGGGCATAAATGTCAATTTACAGGTTCTTTTGATATGTGGTTTAGTGGCACCATAGGAATGCCACTGTGATTTTATGCAAACAAAGACTTGCATAGTATGTACATGACCTGAGGTAGGTCTGTATGGGAAATGTTTACATGAGGAAATTGAAAAGTGCAGACACTGCAAGAAGAACTTTAGACAAAAGAGGTAAAGACTTCAAATTCCAAGATGCGAATTCCAGTGTTGGGTTCAGATTCCTGTGTTGGGTAAAGTTACTTGTAAAAGTAATGTTACAATCTTGAGTAACTTGAAAAATGTGTCTTAGATTCTTTTTAAGGAAAACAGAGTGAAAGTTTGTGTTTTGTGGTTATTTTTTTGTGTTATTTGTGCATTTTTATAAGAGTAATGTAATGTAAGTTTGTAATATATTAGTATAGTACAGTTAAAGTCAGAATTATTAGCCCCCCTTTGAATTTTTTTCTTCTTTTTTAAATATTTTTTCAATTTATGTTTAACAAAGCAAGGACATTTTTACAGTATGTCTGATAATATTTTTTCTTCTAGAGAAAGTCTTATTTGTTTTATTTCGGCTAGAATAAAAGCAGTTTTTAATTTTTTTAAAACATTTTAAGGTCAATATTATTAGCCCCTTTAAGCTATATTTTTCTTTGTTAGTCTACAGAACAAACCATCATTAAGCAATAACTTGCCTAATTACCCTGCCTAGTTAACCTAATTAACCTAGTTAAGCCTTTAAATGTCACTTTAAGCTGTATAGAAGTGTCTTGAAAAATATCTAGTAAAATATTATTTACTGTCATCATGGCAAAGAAAAAATAAATCAGTTATTTGAGATGAGTTATTAAAACTATTACGATTAGAAATGTGTTGAAAAAATATTGTCACTGTTAAACAGAAATTGGGGAAAAAAATAAACAGGGAAACCAATAATTCGGGGAGGATAATAATTCTGACTTCAACTGTATATATTATATTCATTCGGTTTTGTCCCTTTATTTATCAAGGGTTGCTTCTTGGTGTGAGGCAACAGTGCTAACCCCTCTGCCACTGTGCCGCCCATATCTATTATATATTACTTTTAAAAGTAACTTTACCAAAAACTGTTCAAGATATATACATATTTATACTGTTCACATGCAATAGTATTATAAGTATATAGCCATCTCATTATATTCCATATGTATTACTATTTGAAAAGGGATGACCTCTAATTTACCATTTGTATGTCTGCTTTTATTTAATGGTTATAAATCATTCGCTCTCCTTTAGTTAAACTGAATGTAAATTCTTTTTGAAATGGTGTATATTTTTCTAAACTAAACATCTATAATGTGCAATAGTGTGGTTGTATGCAAATGTACAGTTTATTAACACTTATTTATGCCAATGGTGTTGTGTCATAGGGTGACCAGTGAAATGTAGAATAGTCACACAGACGGCCAAAGTGATCTACTGAGGAGCTTTCTACTGTTTCTAGAAATAACTCAGACAGTCTGGTGTGCCATTATTGTTTATGCCTACCCTAACAATTCAGGTATATTGAGCCCCTTAACTCTATGATGATGTTCAAAAGTAAAAATCTTTTGTCTGCCCCCTCATCAGGTTAGAGCCCTAGAAATTGTTTTAATTCCATTACACTGTCCAGCAAACCATCAGACTTGTCACAATGAGCTCTATGCACAGTTAGAGTTTTATAGCCAACAATAAACTTCCGGTAAAAACTTAATGTGAGTATTTTCAAGTTCACAATGTTGTTTTTACGGCATTGATGTTGTAATGTAATTACAATACATTCAGTTAAATAGACTTAAGCATACGTTTAGTTGTTCAAGCGTTAAACGAGATGAAAGACTGTTGTAACCACTAGCGCCGTCAGTTGCAACAGGCTAGTGCAGAAATTCCATTGAAAATACTATGGTAAAATAAACTGTCATATTTTCAAGACATGGCAGGGGGAAATGGAGTTTAATGCAGCGCTTCTTGTCCGATCTGAGACCCACTTCATATCTTATATCTTACAGGCAGTGATTTTTTAAGAAATCAGATCTTAAACGTGACAATGTTGTAATGGAAAGACAGATAATAATAATAATAATTCTTTACATTTTATATACCACTTTTCTAGACACTCAAAGTGCTTTACACATTGTTCATTGGAAGCCCCATGCCTGGCTGAAATTAAAAGTCAGTGTGCATGTAGCCCATTAGAGTCTGTAAACAGAGGTTATGTAGGGGGGCAGGGTAAAAATACTGTACACCAGACCCACTGCTATAAATAATCGCAGTTATCCAAGAAGCGCAGTATGACCTCAGCTGATTGGAAAAACTAACAAGAAACAGAAAAAGATTTGGGGTAAAGTTAGTTTTATATTCTTTCTCCTTAATAATTTAATTTCACAAAAGTATTCATTGCAAATTCTAAATAGTGAAATCATATTAGCAGCCAATGACTATCAAAGTACAACACTGTTCACATTTGTGCTAAGTCATACATGCGATTTCAGTATGGATTTCAGTCAGAATAAGTACCATGGCAAACAATGTAGGTATAGATGCCACTGAACGAATGTGCGAATGTAAAACCAACTTCAATACCCAGGAGCAGGGTAAAAATGCTGTACACCAGACCCACTGCTATAAATAATCTGTTATCTGAGAAGCGCAGTACGACCTCAGCTGACTAAAGAAACCAACTAGAAACAGAAAAGATTTGGGGTAAAGTTAGTTTTATATTCACACATTCAGACTTTCTCCTTAATAATATAATTTCAGAAAGGTATTCACTGCAAATTCTAAACAGTAAAATCATATTAGCAGCCAATGACTATCAAGTACACTGTTCACTTTAAATAGTGCTAAGTCATACTTACATGCGATTTCAGTATGGATTTCAGTCAGAATAGTCAGAGTACCATGGTAAACAATGTATAGAGCTGTCACTGAACGAATGTGCGAATGCAAAACCAACTTTACCTCAATACCCGGGGACGCGAAATTTGTCTTAGTCAAATACAATGGTGATATATATATATATATATTGTATTTTAACTGCTGTGTATTTTAAACAAATTATATGTTAAATACAGTTATAAAAACGTTAGTTCATACTGTGTCGTGGTGTGTGTGAGTGTTTGTGTTTTCTACTACGCGCTATCAAAGGATTTTTAAGAGTTTAAACATTCTTGTAAAGATTTTTTTGTTGTTGTTGTTTGTATTTCGGCTACCGAAAAGTGTAATGAAAATATTAAAACGAATAAAATTCATACCCATTTCTCCAGCAAGACAGAACGAGTTTCTACTATGGCAAAGACGTATTTTAATATTTATGAGCTAACAAGTTACCTTTAAAAAACCGTTACTGTACGTCACGAGCACCTCAGTAATATTCACGATCTTTAGCCTACCATTGAACGTGCAGAAATGAATATTCAATATTCATGACGTACACCTTCGCCTTAGCAGGATCTGTAATTTCCAGTCAGACGGCGCACAGAGAAATCTGCTGGGTGTGTTTGTACGCGAAACGCGAACTGTTTTTATTGACCTAATCACTTTCCGCCTGTTTGTGAGTATTTAAAGTACTAACTGCATGCTGAACCTTCCAAAACTTTGCAGCCATTAACTAACTTTTACGTTTTGTTGAACTAAAATGACTATGTTATAAGCAAACACATATTGCTTATATTGTAGATCTCCTAATCTTTACGAATATAAAACAATAACCAAATCATCTTTAGCGTAACTAAAACGTCACACAACTTTATATTCACACTGTAACCCAAATGAGTAATGTTTACTTTAGAAACGTTAGATACAAGGCTAAACATAATTTCTTTGAGTAGTGACGTAAAAAATACCCAAGAACTCTTGTACAGAACTATTATAGTTAAACTAAAACTCACAGTTAATAATTAATATCTGAAGAGTTCAGATGCAAAAACCTCTAAGTGCCATCAGACATTTTCTTCTAAAATTAGCATTTTTCTCAGGCTCCTATGTCTTGCTTCAGCAATTTCACTTTTATGGCAAATAATGGGTTATTTTCATCATTTTACAGTTTTTTTTACAATGGCTATGACAGTTTTTTCTGTACATTTAACAAGTTTCCTAAACTCAACGCACCAACACACCTAAAAAACACAATTGGCAAAACGGTTAATTTCATGCTCAAAATCACACATTGTAAACTAAACCCCAATACTAATTTTCAAAATGCAATAATAAACAACCATGTCTAACAAAACCCTGCAAACATGTTTTAAAATAATTAATTATTCAAAACACTAATGTTCTCTTCCAAGGTCAGGTCTGCCCTTATATTTGTAGCCTTTGTACATTTTTGTTTTGTTGGGTTTAGTAAACGCAGGCATTTTGTTTGTTTTGCTACAGAAATTCAATACAAAAAAATGAAAGACCAAAAAGCTTTATAAAATGTACAGCTTATGTAAAAAAATGTAAAAAATACAGACACAGAATTGCTGCAGTACAGACTTTATTTGCAAAAGGACATTACTACAAACAGAAAAAAGTACCGCAATTACAGTATAATAAAAAACAAAGTAATCTGCATTTGGCCACATCGTCACCTTGGGATTATAAGGTTCTATCTGCGTTCTGAATGATTTTGAGATATTGACCTTCAAAGTTTTTGCTTTCCATAGCAAACAGTATGTGTAACATTTGTTTTTTGTTGTCCATTGTGAAATGATTAACTGAAAGAGCTCATATACTTGTTTGCAACTTGTATTGTTTGAAGACAAAATGAGCTTTTGTTGCATATTTTAAATGTTTTGACACGGTATGTGCATTTTGCAAGCAAAATGTGTCATTTTGACCATGAGGGCCGCTGTTTAGGCCTGTGTGTTAACTGTTGTAAAATTGTGGAGTTTCAGTTGACGGCTGCATCAAAGCAATCAAGAAAAACTGTAAATGACAACATATTTACATTATGGGATTTTTTAAATAAGTTGTTTACACTTTAAGACGTTTTATTTAAAAAAATAAATAAATACAGAACTCAGTGTGAATCAGTGCACCATTGCTTGCCATTGTAGCCTATTGCCCATGCCATTTGTTGTCTTTCTATTTGGGCTGTCAAATTTTCCTTTTTGCAAAAAATTGGATCCAGAATAAGAAATGCTTTGATTAAAGTTATATTGAACTCATGACATTTTTAAACTGGCTGAAAACTGAAATACTGTTACTGTAAAAAACAAAACAGACAAAAGTAATAAAACACTGTAAATATTAGAGAAAACACATGTAAACCAAAATACAGTCAAATCTATTGTGAGTATAAGACACTATTGACCTTCTCCATCCATTCTGGCACAGAACAACACAGACCTTCCACTGTTTTGATAAGGTTTGCGGACTGATTGCTGGTGTGTCAAACCAGTGGTTCAGTGATTTCATACTGATGTTGGTTGTTTCTAATGGTTAGGAATAGATAGTGTCTGTTTGGTTACCAAAGCTAAAACTATGGATTTTGGACTGCTTGAATAATATTCGTGTTAACTGTTTTGAAAAATGTTGGGGAAAATGTGTCAATCCAATGAGAAAGAGTTTGCACATTTGCAAGACATGTCTTCTGCTCTGATAGGATAGTGATGATCAAGATCAAGTGAATCCTAGTTTCACTGAGCGTGACTTAGCAAATGAGAAAAACTGTAATAAGAATATGTCAATAACTCAATTTTGACAAAAATGTCAGATAGAACCTAAGGTGACGACATGTTCTCATCCACATCACACCTGATATCTTCTCTAGGCATGGTAAGAATTATTTTGTTGTTCCTTTTCCACACAAGATCAGCCCAAAGAGTCCTCTTTAAAACATTTGATGATGTGATTGGAAATTGGTGAGTGTGGTTCCTAAATGGGAATCTGCTGTGATTTGTGTATTTACGTTTCTGCAATAAGCTGTTTCTCATTGGCAATAAAATAAAAAACAGGGAATATATTTATGCTTCAATTCACGTTATGAACATTTGTTCACTTTGACTTTAGCCTATATAGGTTCGGTTTAGAACATGATGCTATCTGTTTTGACATGCAGTGTGAAAGCATTTGTAAATTTGACTGTAAAATGACATAGTTTTGGTCTTGGTAGAGCTTGTGTGTAAAAAAAGTTCAAGCATTTGAATTTGGTGTTAACCGTATGCATTTTGTATCAAAGCAACAAGAAATGTGTTAATTGTATAGCCTACTAGGACGGATGTTGTGCTCACTGTGTTAAGTTTAGGAAACTTGTTAAATGTATTGAAAAAACTGTCATAGCCATTATAAAAAAAAAAAACTGTAACATGAAATAACTGAACATAAACATAAGAGGCTGAGAAAAATGCTCATTGTAGAAGAAAACTCTAGATGGCACATAGGTTTTTGCATCTGAACGCTTTATATACTGTTGTCAAATTGAATATTTATACAGTTGTTTCAAAGAGTTAAGACAAGTCATTCATTAAAAGCAATGAGATTTATATAATAATATACACTAAAGATAATTTATTTTGGTATTTTGACATTACAAAAATACTTTTGTACAGAACAATTAGAGTTAAACTAAAACTCACAGGCAATAGCTAATACATACTAATGTGAAATTAAATATTATACACAGCTGTTTAAAACCATTAAGACAAATCATTTATTAAAAGCAATGAGATTTATTACAAAAATCGTACAACTTAGCACTGAATTGTAATAACACAAAGACAAAAATAGACTAAATATCATTTCTTAGGTACTTTAACATAAAAAATTATTTACTAATAAGAAATTTAGTTTGGAATTAATTAATAGAACTATTAGTGTTAAACTATAACTCCAAATTTACAGGAATTTACACTCACCGGCCACTTTATTAGGTACAAAAATCCAACTGCTTGTTAACGCAACTTTCTGACTTTGACTTTGACTTTGAACGTGGCATGGTTGTTGGTGCCAGACGGGCTGGTCTGAGTATTTAAAAAAACTGCTGATCTACTGAGATTTTCAGGCACAACCATTTCTAGGGTTTACAGAAAATGGTCTGAAAAAGAGAAAATATCCCGTGAGCGGCAGTTCTGTGGGCGCAAATGCCTTGCTAATGTTAGAGGTCAGAAGAGAATAGCCAGACTGATTCCAGCTGATAGAAAAGAAAATAAACACTCGTTACAACCGAGGTATGCAGAAGAGCATCTCTGAACGCACAACACATCCAACCTTGAGGCGGATGGGCTACAGCAGGAGAAGACCACACCGGGTGTCACTCCTGTCAGCTAAGAACAGGAAGCTGAGGCTACTGTAGTATGTTTATGTTCAGAAATCGAGACTCATCAGACCAGGCAACGTTTCTCCAATCTTCTATTGAACAATTTTG
The DNA here is from genome assembly GCA_903798205.1 of Danio tinwini. Classification (NCBI taxonomy): domain Eukaryota; kingdom Metazoa; phylum Chordata; class Actinopteri; order Cypriniformes; family Danionidae; genus Danio; species Danio tinwini. Next base: position 5,129,624 of record CAIGQZ010010775.1, read on the forward strand.
GTGAGCCTGTGCAAATTGTAGCCTACAGGCTCACCAAAATTTTATGTCAACAACATGAAAGCATGGATCCATCCTGTCTTGTATCAACGATTCAGGCCGGTTGTGGTGTAATGGTGTAAGGGATATTTTTTGGCACACTTTGGGCCCATTAGTACCAATTGAGCATCGTGTCAATGGCACAGCCTACCCGCTGACCATGCCCATCCCTTTATGACCCCAGTGAACCCATCTTCTGATGGTAACAGCATGATAACATGGCATGTCATAAAGTGCAAATCATCTCAGACTGGTTTCTTGAAGATGACAATGAGTTCACTGTACTTAAATGGCCTTCACAATCACCAGAACTTAATCCAATAGAGCACCTAGGGATGTGGTGGAACGGAAGATTCACATCATGAATGTGCAGCCGACAAATCTGCAGCAACTGCATGATGCTATCATGGATCAAAATCTCTGAGGAATATTTCCAGTACCTTGTTGAATCTATTCCACAAAGGATTACGAGGAAAAGAGGATCCAACCCGGAACTAGTAAGGTATACCTAATAAAGTGACAGGTAAGTGTATAATACTGTGGAATTAAATATTTTATACAGTAGTTTTAAACAGTTAAGAAAAAAATTTCATTAAAAGCAATGAAATTTATTAATAAAAAAAATCTTACACATTAACACTACATTTTAATAATATAATGCATACTAATTTAACTGCTTCAGACAAATGTCACTCTTTATAATTGCTCCTATGTTGGTTTGTGTTAATATAACATAATATTTCCCCCCTCAAATGAATTCTTGTTTGTAAAATCATCAGATGTCGTGAGAAGTTTTAATGTGAACATCTCCTTATCAGCCATTCTAACAGTAAACTTTGTGGAAAGCGAGGGTTTGGAGCACTCAACCGTTGCCTGAGCATTTCACTAGTGCATGGAGAAAACAAACCAATGTCACAAATGTCACGGATGTTCATCCTGTCTGCTGCGCTCTGTGTGGCCCTTTCTCATCTAACCTGGGGTCAAAACTGCTCAGATCACTGCAAAGCATGTGGAGGGCCAGAGAAAAACCAGTGTCTTCAGTGCCAAACCGGATTCACCCTGCATGACAACCTGTGTGTGGGTGAGTGAGATGAACACATTGCACACTTAAAGGGACAGTTCACCCTCAAACTGAAAATTCTGTCATCATTTACTTGTCACAAACCTGTTTAAGTTTCTTCTGTTGAACACAAAATAAGCTATTTTGAAAAATGCTGAAAACCTGTAACCATTGACTTCTATTGTATTTTTCCCTACTATGGATGTAAATGGTTACAGGTTTTTAACATTTTTCAAAATATCATCTTTTGTGTACAGAAAAACTTACATAGCCAATCTGTGTGTGGGTGAGTGAGATGAACACACTGCACACTTAAAGGGACAGTTCACCCAAAACTGAAAATGTTATCATGATTTACTCATCATTTACTTGTCACAAACCTGATTGTTTCTTTCTTTTGTCGAACACAAAAGAAGACATTTTGAAAATGCTAAAAACCTGTAACCAAATTATTGACTTCCATTGTATTTTTTTTTTACTATGAAAGTCAATGGTTACAGGTTTCAAACATTTTTCAAAATAGCATCTTTTGTGCTTTACACAAAAATAAAATCATAGGTTTGAAACCACTTGAGGGAGAGTAAATAGTGAGGGAATCGTCATTTTTGGGGTAAATTATTCCTGAATAGTTCACCTAAATCTTAATTTAGTGACTCTCAATGACCAAAGATTTTGGTGAATTATTTTTTTTTTATCCATTTGACATCCACACATTGAGTATGTTTACATGGACATCAATATCCAATTTAAATGCAATTAACATCATGTAAACAGCAATTTTTGATTAATTTAATCTGATTAATAATCATAATCGAACTAAACAGAAATCGAATTAAGATATGTGGAGTATTCAGATTTTAGGTGCATTATTGAAGTGCAGTACAGACATGTAAACACCACAATCAAACTATTACCATTGTGTAGGATTTTTGCTGCGTTTAGTCCACACACACCAGGGGCGGACTAGGACCAAAATTCAGCCCTGGCAGTAGATCACCAGTGTTGCCAGATGTAGCTGACTGATTCCACCCCAAAAACTATCCAAACAGCAATTTTTGATTACCTTAATCCCACTAAATTCATAACTGAACTAAACAAATGAAATTAAGACGTGGAGTATGCAGATATTAGTGGCATTATTGAAGTAAACACTACAATCAAACTATTACCATCTTTTTTTTGCCATATTTTCCGATAAGATCCACACATGCGGCTGTTAGTAAAGGACGTAAAGGACCGTGCACACACAGTGAAGTTTTTTTTGTTATTAAATTCCATAACACTTTATCAGTTCTTACTCCTTATTTGCGTCTAATACCCCAGTTTGTCACAAAGGCATTAATGAAATATTCATGAGTGAAGGTGAAACTGCCGAACTGCAGCTAAAGTCACTCAAAATTGCAGGAACTTTTTACATGAAAGCACTTCAAGTAAACACCTTAATTATATCATTGTCTATTAAGGCAAATAACTAGATTACAGATGTCCATGTAAGTGTAGTCAGTAGAGTCTTCAAAATAAGTGAAAGATCCAGAAGGGCATCCTGCTGATTTGATTCAGAAGGGCACTTTTTTTGTCAGACGGCTCACCGGTTTGACTTTCATTCACCAACATTCATTTTAAAAAGCACCCGGTCCATTTTATTTGTATATGTTTTACTTGAACGCATAAACTCTACAGGTGCCTGATAGTTAGATGGGGAGTTAACATTAATCAGATTCACTCTAGTGAACTGCATCCATGTTAGCACGTCACGTTTGATGTGATTATTTCAGAGTGGGAATACACACAGGTTCAAAGACTCGTTCTCACCACCTTACAGTGCAATTTGGCCAGGTATACATCTGGGCTAAAATATCAAGATGAAAGTCATCATAGCTTGCGTAGAATAGACCCAGCTCCCAACCCAACTTTGAGAATAGATTAATGATATTTTTTTATCGCCCGATAAGAGTCTCGCATTAATGCTGCCCACCACTAATTATAATAGAAGAAAAGTTTTATTCATCTGGCAAATGACAAATTTACTATGGATTTTGTATCCTTACAATGCATGTAAACTACATAAAATTTTGACATAAAAGTGTCCAGTGCTGGGTTTAAGCATTAAAGGTTAAAAGGTCAAATGCGTTTATACAAAACATAACAAATTTCATAATGACAACACACACACAGTCTGACCATATCAGCAGATCAACAAGCACAACAGACAATGAACTGTACTTGGGACTGTATTTGCATTTGTGGTGGATGTATTTTGGTATATATGTTTATCTGTTTATCAGATTTCATATTTGTTTGTGAATGATACTGCAATGATGTACTACATATGCAAACATCATTGTAATGCCTTTACGAAAATTGCCACACAACTTGCTCAAACTGTACATGTATGTGCTAAAGAAATAAAATGTGTTTAGGTTGAAGAATTTATGGAAGGTGTTCGGGGCCAAAAACTCACACAGTTTGGTTTTGTCAACACTTCAGCAAGTGAATGATGTTGCTGTGTTTAAGACTATATTTGCGTATGTGATAATGAGATGAGCATGCATGTACAGTATATGAATATCAGACGTCTTTTGCATATCGAGTTTCAAAAAACTCAATTAAATTAAACAAACATTACTAGCTACCTTTTACTCATATCGTGCATGCATTGATTGTGTGAAAGGAAGACTGAGGCTAAGGATTGTACTGTAGTTAATAAACTGTTAGGTACGTTACTTCAAAAAAGAAAATAATTATTGATTACAAATTACATTTAAAATATTTTTTAATTGATTTTCTGTTTACTATTTCTGGGTGGCACAGTGACTCAGAAAGTGAGTCACAGCAAGAAAGACACTGGTTCGAGTCCCGGCTGGGTCAGTTGCGTTTCTGTGGGGAGTTTGCATGTTTTTTACTGAGTTGGCTTGGGTTTCCTCCGGGTGCTCCGGTTTCCCTCACAGTCCAAAGACATGTGCTTTAGGTGAATTGAATGAACTAAATTGGCCGTAGTGTGTGTGTAAATGTGAGTGTGTTTGGGTGTTTCCCAGTAATGGGTTGCAGCTGAAAGGGCAATACTTAAGCATTTTGATAACAAAGATTCCATTATTTATTTAACAAACCAAATTCATTCATTCATTCATTTTCTTTTCGGCTTAGTCACTTTATTAATCTGGGGTCGCCACAGCAGAATGAACTGCCAACTTATCCAGCATTTGTTTCACGCAGCGGATGCCCTTCTAGCCGCAACCCATCTCTGAAACATCCATGCACACTCATACACTACAGACAATTTGGCCTACCCAATTTACCTGTACTGCATGTCTTTGGACTGTGGGGGAAACCGGAGCACCCTGAGGAAACCCACACAAACGCAGGGAGAACATGCAAACTCCACACAAACGCCAACTGACCCAGCCGAGGCTCAAACCAGCGACCTTCTTGCTGTGAGGCGACAACACTACCTACTGCGCCACTGCGTCGCCTAACAAACCAAATTATTCTACAAAACAGAAAGGTTAAACATTTTACTGTATGTATCAGAAATATGAAATGCTTTAAAGCAATGACACCATAATTCTTACACAGAATATAAAGTAGCTAATTTTTCTGCAATTATTCTGCAAAATGTGGTAATAAAGTATGAATTACGCCACAGATGAGTATTTCCGAAACATATCAGAATAACATAAATATATAATTACTAGGCATGTGTCGATATAAGATTCTGACGGTATGATAACCTTGGATAATAATATCATGGTTTCTCAGTGATTGTGATTACTGCTCTAAAATATATTCTTTTGAAATGTCTGGGTAAAAAACAAAACAATTTTAAACACAATGTATTTTATTTAAAAAAAACATTTAAAATAGTTTGTAACAATAAACATGTCAGGCTAAATAATTCAAATGAGTCATTGACTTCTGCTGTCTTCATTTGTTTCAAAAACACTGATTTCTTTACAATGTAAATTGGCATCTTTGGATATCTTTTCTGCTGGAGATACTGTTCTCCTAAAAAACAAACAAACAAAAAAAAGTAAATAATAAAATCTTACACATACCGTAGCAACAGTATAGCAGAAAATTTTGGCCGTTTTAAAACCGTGACTTTTCCAAACCATTGTAGACCTTAAAAAAGGTTATCGTCCCATGCCTAATAATTACTTTGCTTCTCTTATATATTTACAGTATTTTAAAAGATATTTTATTTATAACAGTTTTCTTCATAATCACAGACTGTATACAAAGAATAACTGTATAATATGAAAAATGGTTAGAAAAACTATAAGATAAGTTAAGGAAAAAAAATCAGGTTGAAAACAAATTATGTAAACACAAAGCCTGATAAACATCACCACTGTTGATGTATATAGAAGATACAATATTTAATAAACATAATTACTATTCAAAATAGTCCTAAGACAAGAATGGATGTTGTTCGATGTTGTTCGTGTTTTGATCCACTTCAAATGTTATATAAAATATATAAATATATATATATATATATATATATATATATATATATATGATTTTACTTTTAAAAATCCAATGTTCAAACTGTTTTATTGATTTTTTTTTTTGCTTAATTATGTAGAAAACAAAAATATATCATTGTTTTTCAGTATGGTCAATTGTATTATCATATAAATGACAAACAAGAAAGAAAAAAAATGTAACAAAACAAACAAACAACAACAAAAAGTCCACCCAAACATGCACTAGATAAAGTAAAAATATACACCATAAACTTGCACTTGGATAAACCTAAAACAATCATTCATTCATTTTCCTTTGGCTTAGTGCCTTATTTATCAGGGGTCACCACAGTGGAATGAACCGCCAACTATTCCAGCACATGCTTTACGCAGCGGATCCCCTTCCAGCTGCAACCCAGCACTGGGAAACACCCATACACTCTCACATTAACACACACACTCATACACTACGGCCAAAATAGTTAATCCAATTCACCTATAGCGCATGCCTTTGAACTATGGGGGAAACCAGAGCACCCGGAGAAAACCCATGCCAACACGGGGAGAACATGCAAACTCCACACAGAAATGACCCAGCCGGAAAACAAACCTTTTGTTGTGAGGCGCCACCTAAAACATAAAAAAACTGAACATAAGAGTAGTATTATTCAAGTTTCATAAGTACCCTACTTTCAACTCTTAAAAAGATAAGATATACACAGCCATATCACCCTGCAGCCCAAGACCGGTTACTCACTGAAGCTAAGCAGGGCTGAGCCTGGTCAGTACCTGGATGGGTGACCACATGGGAAAACTAGGTTGCTGTTGGAAGTGGTGTTAGAGAGGCCAGCAGGGGGTGCTCAACCTATGGTCTGTGTGAGTCCTAATGCCCCAGTGAAAGGAAAGGGGACACCACACTGTCAGTGGGTGCCATCTTTTGGATGAGACGTTAAGCCGAGGTCCTGACTCTCTGTGGTTATTAAAAATCCCATGGCACTTCTCGTAAAGAGTAGGAGTGTAACCCCGATGTCCTGGCTAAATTCCCTCTCGGCCCTTACTTATCATGGCCTCCCAATCATCCCTTATCCACCGAATTGGCTCTATCATTGTCTCTCCACTCCACCAATAGCTGGTGTGTGGTGAGTGCACTGGCGCCATTGTCCTGTGGCTGCTGTCGCATCATCCAAGTGGATGCAGCACACTGGTGGTGCTGTGGAGAGACCCTCCCTCATAATTGTGAAGTGCTTTGGGTGTATGGCCATACACAATAAATGCGCTATATAAATACACATTACATTACATAAGTAATGAAGGGACTCCAGATTATTTTCCAATGTTATTTACAGTATTTATTTTTGCTACTTTACTTTTTTAGTGAAAAAGTTATTTGAATACAGTACCTACTGTAGTTGTATGGGTGTTTCCCAGTACTGGGTTGCGGTGGAAAGGGCAACCTCTGTGTAAAACATATGCCGGAATAGTTGACTGTTCATTCCGCTGTGGTGACCTACTGTAGTTATTTAGTTTTCCTAGAACTACCCAACACAGGTAATGACATTATAAACAATCTTCCATTTTGTTTACTAACTGATCCTTTCACTTTATAATACCTCAGTGTACCATCATCACGGTCCACAGGTATTATATATTTTGTTTTGCTCAAATTTACTGCCTGTAGCCGTCGTCTTACAGTACATTTTATTAATCACCAAGTCTCACACTTTCAGCTAAAATGTAATTTCACAGTTATTGGATGTCCTTAGGCTGAGTAAATGATCAACAAGTGTTCACCGAATGCTCCATTTCAGTCTGAAGTTGACTTTTACACGGTTTCCCTTGACAGACATTGATGAATGTGGGACTGATCTGGATCAATGTCCTCACAACACGTACTGCTTTAACACACCTGGCTCTTATGAATGCAAAGGTCAGTGTAATTTACTGTGTGCTCAGAGTTGTCATTTCATTAACAGTAGCGCACTGTACAAATACCCTTATAATGCTTATCTATTTCTGATATGTTTTATTATTTGTCAGGCTGTGATAAGGCTTGTGTTGGCTGTATGGGTGGAGGAGCCGCTCGCTGTAAGAAATGTGCTCCTGGTTACCGATCATCAGGCCTGAGATGCATAGGTGAGTTATAGCGAAGTCAATGTCAAGAAAATTAGCAGACAAGAAAGATTTCGGAAGGATCACGTGACACTGAAGACTGGAGAAGCTCAATATTTTGAAGAGAACTGTAAATATATAAACCAGAGGAATAAAAATGACTTTTATTGACATAATCATTTTGAAATGTACAGTTGAGGTCAGGATTATTAACCGTCTTGTGAAATTTTTCCACTCAAATGATGTTTAACAGAGGGAGGAATTTTTCACTGTATTCCCTATAATATTTTTTCTTCTGGAGAAAGTCTTATTTGTTTTATTTCGTCTAGAATAAAAGCATTTTTTAAACCATTTTGAGGTCAAAATTATTAGCCCCCTTAAGCAATATTTTTTTTGATTGTCTACAGAACAAACCATCATTATGACTTGCCTAATTACCCTAATTAACCCAGTTAAGCCTTTAAATGTCACTTTAAGCTGAATACTAGTATCTTGAAAAATATCTAGCACAAATATTAAGCACTGTCATCATGGCAAAGATAAAATAAATCAGTTATTAGAAATGAGTTAAAACTATTATGTTTAGAAATTATCCTGTAAATTGTAGCACATAAAAAGATGAGCTGAACGTATCATTTCTGATTTATTTTTCCATATATTTGATTTTTTACACAAGATATTTTAAAAAACGACAATTTTTTTTAAGAAAAGTCACTTCATATTTAATGTTCAAATGTAGTGTTTAATTTCCAGCCATAATTTGGCAGAGCAGATATACCATCCCTTTTGAAAAAAAAAAAATACTGTAGTAGCTTATAACAAAAACTATAGTGTATTGGAACCATACTAAGTTGTGTTATATTGTTTATAAATTATAGTATTTACAGTACTTTGTTAATGAATGCTACAGTATAGCATAATGTAGTACTTACTATCGTGAACTGAAAACTGTAAACGGTGGTGTATTGTAATATTATATATCATATAGTATATATCACATATTTTGCTGTTTATATTACTATAGGTGTTGTGTTACCATAGCAAAAATAGAATTACTACCACAAATTAATTAAAGTACTTATAATGTAGTATTTATTATAAATTACTATAGTATTTTGTATAGTATT
>CAIGQZ010010775.1:5148421-5164082 GCA_903798205.1 Danio tinwini
GGTACAAATATGTACCTTTTAAAAAGGTACTGCCCCAGTGACAGCTCCTGTACCTTTATTCCTGAAAGTGTAGAAATCAAACTATGCTGATTTTGAAGTGGTGTTAGAGAGGCCAGCAGGAGGCGCTCAACCTGCTGTCTGTGTGAGTTCTAATGCCCCAGTGAAAGTGAAGGGGACACTACACTGTCAGTGGGCGCAGAGGACCTAACCGAGGTCCTGACTCTCTGTGGTTATTAAAAATCCCATGGCACTTCTCGTAAAGAGTTGGGGTGTAACCCCGGTGTCCTGGCTAAATTCCCTCTCGGTCCTTACGATCATGGCCTCCCAATCATCCCTTATCCACCGAATTGGCTCTATCACTGTCTCTCCACTCCACAAATAGCTGGTGTGTGGTGAGCGCACCGTTGTCCTGTGGCTGCCGTCGCATCATCCAAGTAGATGCTGCACACTGGTGGTGCTGTGGAGAGACAAACCCTCTCATGATTGTAAAGTGCTTAGGGTGTATGGCCATACTTAATAAATGCGCTATATAAATACACATTACATTACATTTTCTCAAGAAATATTACTTGTTGTTATGCAGGGGAAAAAAAACACATTTTAGGATAATAGGAAGAACATCACTTTAAAACAAAGTATTATATATTAAATACTTTATTCTAAAGTAACTGACCTTCATACATACAGACATACATAAATATACACTTACCTGACAAAAGTCTTGTCGTCGATCCCAGTTGTAGGAGCAATAAATAATAACTTGACTTCTAGTTGATCATTTGGAAAAGTGTCAGAAGGTCGATTTTTCTGATGAATCATTTGTTGAACTGCATCCCAATCATCACAAATACTGCAAAAGACCTATATGGACCCAAGATTCTCACAGAAATCAGTCAAGTTTGGTGAAGGAAAAATCATGGTTTGGGGTTACATTCAGTATGGGGCGTGTGAGAGATCTGCAGAGTGAATGGCAACATCAACAGCCTGAGGTATCAAGACATTTGTGCTGCTCATTACATTACAAACCACATGACATGAACATTATTAAGCATGTCTGGGGTAAGCAAGCATTAAAGATGAATCCGAACAATCTTGATGAACTCTGGGAGTCCTGCAAGAACGCTTTCTTTGCTATTCCAGATGACTTTATTAATAAGTTATTTGAGTTATTGCAGAGATGTATGATGCAGTCCTCACAGTATTAATTCTTTTTTCACTGCACCATGACTTTATATTCTTTACTGTACATTATTTCTGTTAAGTGGCTTTTGTCTAAGCAAAGTCAGACCTTACTGTCCTAATAAAATATTTAAAAATCAAGGCATGATCATATCTTATTTTAGTAAAATAACCGTAATCTAGAGGTCTTTGCATTTCATACAGTATAAGCCACTTCTGATACCAAATTATCAACTAGAAGTCAAGTTATTATTTGTTGTTCCTAAAACTTGGATAGGCAACAAGACTTTTGTCAGGTAGTGTGTTATATACAGTTAGTCAGAATTATTAGCCCCCCTATATTATTTTAATATTGTTTTTACAAATAATGTTAAACAGAGCAAGGACATTTTGACAGCATATCTGATAATATTTTTTCTTCTGGAGAAAGTCTGATTCATTTTATTTCGGCTAGAATAAAGCATTTTTTTTTAAACACTATTTTAAGGTCAATATTATTAGCCCCTTTAAGCTATTTATTTTTTCGATAGTATACAGAACAAACCATCATTATACAATAACTTTCCCAATTACCCTAACCTGCCTAGTTAACCTAATTAACCTAGTTAGACCTTAAAATATCACTTTAAGCTGTATAGAAGTGTCTTGAAAAATATCTAGTCAAACTTCTAGTATCTAGTTTACTGTCGTGGCACAGAAAAAATAAATCGGTTATTAGAAATGAGTTATTAAAACTATTACGATTAGAAATGTGTTGAGAAAAAAAATCTCTCCGTTAAACAGAAATTGGGGGAAAGAAAAAAACGGGGGCTAATAATTCTGAACTCAACTGTATTTTAAAAACTTAAGTTAATACAAAAAAAAAAAAAATACTGAACTGAACCTTTTGAGTGTTGCATGTTACATAAGATGTATTGTTATAAGGACTCTGTAAAACTCTTTTTCAACGAATAAACATTTATTTTTTTTTTTTAATGAAACACCATATCTCCGAAAGAAAGTCACTTTTATTTAATGATATAAACAAGCCGACTGACACTCAAGAATAGTTGGGGGTTACAACACACAATAGCAAATATCAGGGAGTTCGAGGGTTTAAAAACATCGAACATGACACAGATTTCACACCGAACACCCCAGTCGACTTTTTCTGCAACACACACACACACACACATTCATACATACATACAGACAGCATTCACACCCTGAAACAATCCTGTTTGCATACACAGACACAGTCATGCAAGCATATCCCACACTCTTATAGCGTCTCAGATCTGCACCCCCAAAACATGCGAACGCTTTTCATTTTGTTGCACGGGCAAAAAAAAATATCCACTGGCAGTGGGCAGGAAGATGTGGGCGAGGACACATCATATACTCAAAACACAGCACACCATCATAATGCCAACGCTTGTCCTCCGTGATGCACACATACAGTACACAGAGTCATTCAGCATGCGGACACATACATTGGACGTGTTTGCACTGCTGTACAGAAATAAAAAGAACTAATATATCATGTACAAATTTTACAGTCCCCACAAAAAAGTAACATAAATAATGATAAATATCTTAAAAAAGTCAAAACTGGAAAAAAAAAAAGTATACTATTTCTTTTCTGGCATTTGTCACAGTGGTTTGTATCATCATCCAGAGGTTTGCATTTTTTTAGGACATCGTGAAGTTAAAGAAACGATGCACACAACAACTATAAATAATATAAATATAGAGAGAAATCTGTTCGTTCTCTTTATGTTGGATCTCAAACTAGAGATCCCTTCATTTTAAAGACTTCCTTTTATTATTATTATTGATTTCTGTGTAGAGATTTCAGTTTTCACCACAGCCCAGAGTTGGCACATAATGTACATAATCATGCATCATCACCACATAAGTCAACATTTCTCTTATTATTATTATTTTTTCCTGTACTTCTTTGTTCCGTATAATATATCTCTTCCCAAGGCAGGAGGATCATCCTCCTACTTCAAGTATTCAATAGTAAAAGGTCCTGAAGGTGGAGGACTGCAGTATGTCTCCCAGAAGGTTAAGTCTGACGTCTTTATTTATTTATTTTCTTTTTTTTTTTAAGTCCTCTTGCTTTGCCTTATAATACAATTATAGACTTGCACAACTGACAGACAGACAGACATAAATAGTAGAATATCAGATCAGACACTCCACTTCTGATTGAAACTAGACTCAGAAACTAGACTCCAAGATGGTTTTTACATGTTGGGTGGACAGATTCAGGATCTGTGTTCTTCAATAGATATAGGTTAAGGAAAGCAACATAGGACTATGCTAGAATTAAGCGACACTGACTGAAAACTACTTGTTCATTGTGACTTACAATGACCAAAAATGTGAAATCTAGATTATGCATAACCCCAAAATCAAAATAAACGCAGTGTCAGAATTACCAAAATCTAAAGATTCAGTACTGAGATGCTCTTTTTGGCTCAGCAATGATTCATTTTAAGAACAATGCTCATGTTGTGAGGATGAAAGAAGGTAAAACATTGTGTAACTTTGGCTGTAATGATATTTTCTCATAATTTGCTCACCATCATCTCATTTCAAACCCATATGAAATGTAGTGCTCAGAAGAACAAAAGAGAAAGCCATATCATGGTTACTCATTCAAGCTAAGCAGCGCTGAGACTGGTCCGTACCTGGATGGGAGACCACATTGGAAAACTATTGGAAGTGGTGTTAGTGAGGCAAGCAGGGGACGCTTTACCTGCGGTCTGTGTGAGTCCTAATGCCCCAGTATAGTGAAGGGGACGCTATACTGTCAGTGGGTGCCATTTTTCTGGAGACGTTAAACCAAGGTCCTGACTCTCTGTGGTTATTTAAAATCCCATTGCACTTCACATAAAGAGTAAGGGTGTAACCCTGGTGTCCTGGCCAAATTCCCTCCATTGGCCCTTACCTATCAAGGCCTCCCAATCATCCCCATCCACCGAATTGGCTGTATCATTGTCTTTTAACTCCACCTATAGCTGTTGTGTGGTGAGTGCACTGGCGCTGTCGTCTTGTGGCTGCCGTCACATCATCCAAGTGGATGCTGCACACTAGCAGTGGTGTGGAGAGACCCTCCTCATGCTTGTAAACGCACTTTGGGTGTATACACAATAAATGTGCTATATAAATACACATTAAATATTTTTAATCAGATCTGAAAGTTCTTGGTTCAAAATATTTGTATTTTAAATAGATACAACCGCTTTGTGTAAAGATTTATTCACATATAAGTGATTCAACTTGGTCACGGAAACACAAGCATGCTTGCTTGATGCGTGAGAACCATTGAGGGTCATTGATGTTCTGTGTGTCACATGGTTGAAGCTTATGCAAGAACCAATGAGGTTTGCTCCGATGCTTGAGCTTCTGTTGATGTTCACTGATCACGTGTATAGACTATCAAGTAAGACATTTAATTTATTAATTCATTAATTTTTCTTTGGCTTAGTCTCTATTTCAGAGGTCGCCACAGCGGAATGAACCACCAACTAGCGGATGCCCTTCCAGCCGCAAACCAGTGTTGGGAAACACCCATACACACTCATTCACACACACACTCATACATTACGGACAATTTAGTTTATTCAATTCACCTACACCACATGTCTTAGGACTGAAATCGGAGGAAACCTACGCAAACATGGGTAGAACATGTAAACTCCACACAGAAATGCCAACTGACCTGGTATTCCAACCAACAACCTTCTTGCTGTGAGGCGACAGTGCTAACCACTGAGCCACTGTGCTGCCCAGTAAGACATTTAATTTCATTAAAAATAATGCACTCTTATGAACAAATTTCGTTTGGTTATGGATCAGCATGAGTAAAAAAAATGACAGAATTTTCATCTTGGTCCAAACTAACCATTAAAAGCCACATAAAAGTCATCATATCCAAAGCTGCACAATGCATTACAACTTCTGAGTGCTGGTTAGCTTAATTTGTGAACCCAAAAAATACCAGTAGTTCTGACACTTTGTGAACGCAGCCAAAGAATGATTTCAGAGATTGAGGTTCTGGAATTAACATGAAGGCGCCTGAATAACAAGAATGTTAATGCAACATGGAAGCACAAACAGGTCATTTTAACAGTCTGATCTTGGCTATTTGTTTGGCTTTGCCATATTGAGAAACTGTGAACTTCGAACTACGAACAACAGCAGTGAAATGGCATACAGTATAAGACAATGCGAAACAAGTGTTATTATCTCTGTGTAAGCTTCCACTTGAACTGTGTTGATGTTAAAGCAATAGTCCACCACACACTGTAAAAATCAATTAGTTACTTCACTTAAAAGTAAACCTTTTGGAACTGTTAATTTTTTTTTATTATGCAGTTAATTGCTTAAAATGCATCGGGTTTACTCACTTAAAAAAAAAAAAAGTGAAGTCAACTAATCACTTTTTATAGTGCAAAATGCTCATTTTAATTTGGGAAATGTGTCATTCCAAATCTGTGACATCTTACATTCTTCTGTGGAACACAAAGATGTTTTGAAGAATGCTCAGAACCAAACAGTTTTTTTTGTTATTGATTTCTGTTATACTCTTTGACCATACAGTGGAAGTCAATAGAAAGCAAAACAGCTTTTGTTAATTCAATTACGATAAATCAAAAAATGTTGGTAACCAAATAGCCTTGGCTTCCATTGACTTCCATTTTTTGTCCATAAAATGGTTTACTGTTCCACAGAACAATATCAGTCTTACAAGTTTGGAATAACTTGAGTGTGATAAAATGATGGAATTATTTTTTTAGTGGCATGCTTTTTTTTCTTTACAGTGCATTCACACTGATAATGTGAACGCAGGCTTAAGACTTGTGCACATCGGGGCGATTTTTGCTTGTGCTTATCGTCCACATTTTTCGTCATTCAAACCCAAGTGATTTTCACTATCGATGAGCTGAGTGAATGTGCAAAATCACTCCCTGATGTTAGATTAATGAAAAAATACCCTGGTAGACAAGGTGGGGCTGTGCAACTTCATGCTTCTGACACTCGCTTGTAGCACACTTTCATGCTTTTTCCTAGTGTATTTATCGTATAAGCTTTTCCACTTCTGTTTAACCTCCTCCACTAAAGCACACCTGCTCAAGAGTTTGCAGGAAAAAGTTGACAAGAAATGGAAGAAAATGAAGTGAAATTAAGTGAAGTTTTACAAACTAATTTCGAGAGGAGCACGTGATATGATCGACTACAGCTGATCCTCATCGCTAATCATTAGCTAGCCTATCAGATCATTCCAAAACTACTATAAATACCCTTCCTAAACTCCATTCAATATCTTTGTTTTTTGGAAAACCCTCCCACTATTCTTCCCTCCCACTATTCTTCCCTCCTCCTCTTTTATGATCGGGCAACACGGTGGCTCAGTGGCTAGCACTGATGCCTCGCAGCAAGAAGGCCACAGGTTCAAATTATAATCGAGCCAGTCGGCGCTCCCTGCGCGGAGTTTGCATATTCTCCCCGTGTTTGTGTGGTTTTTCTCCGGGTCCTTCGGTTTCTTGCCACAGTCTAAAAAACATGCATTGTAATACAGTCATAAGCACTTAACGCATACATACATAATCTATCAGATATTGACCTGAGTTTAAAGGGGCACTCGAGAAACACCTGATCTCGTATCCCTCCTAACGCTCATTGACCAGACAGGAACCTTGGACACATCTATCTCCGAGCTCAGGGTTCTCTCCCAGGACAGCATGCCAAACCTGCTATCTCAGTTGAGCATTATCTAAGTGTGAACACTTGAAACTCACAATCGAATCCTATTTGACATGCAATTGCTGTGCGATCGGCTAGACTGTTTTGTGCTTGCGCACCACTTCAGCAGCTAAAGGCACGTGAACAAAAGCAGCCAGTTTTTAAAGTAACATAAAGCAAATATCTAATTAGCCCAAGGCAATTTTTTTTGTCATTTATGGCTGGTGTTTTGCACGCTGGTTTGCACACTCACATCAGTGCCCTTTATTTAGTCATGAGGCGTTAACACTAAATCTACAGAGGTGGCCATTTTAAACTGTGTAATGTCATTGTTGTTATACATTGAGCCTGGTATAATAATATAATAAATTAATAATATAATAATATCTGCATATAATAAAATCCACATATCTACAATACCCTCACTTTTCCTAAATATGTGTATTTTTTTCTTGCAAGAGGCTGCGATATGAAATCATACCTGTCAACATTGGGATGTGAAAATGAGGGATATGCCCACCATAATAAGGGATATCCCCCCAAAATCTCCAAATTACCAAATATGTTCTTCTGCAGCTGTAAATAAAAAGTTAAACGGTCAATAATATGTTTTATTATTATTATTTACAAAATAAAAAATAAATAGTATACATTAGCAGCAAATAAATTAGCAAACAGTGCAGCTTATTAAAATAATAGCTATTATAAAGAAATAGAATTAAGTTATCAAATCTCATTAATCCTTTTTTCACTGTTTAACTTGAACATTCTGATTTAAGAGCAACGAATGAATCTCATTTATTTGGATTTTTTGTTTGATTACATTAAATAGCAGGTGTCACTTTAAAAATGCAACCATCTAACGTTAGTGAAAGCTTTCCTATTTTTTATGCTCATTTAGGACAAAATTTGACTGACATCTTTAGATGTTGTTATTATTAATTATGTGTATATGAATGTTCAAACATGCACCCAAAACCCAGACTTTCGCTCCTCTTCAAATTGCGTGTACAGAATTTGTTTGGGAAACAGCATCTATTTATCACTATATAGCGCGTCAGCTGACAGTCACGCACCGCTATATGACTGTTTTGAAGATTGCATAGGAGGGGTGACGACAGCTGTATTGAAAAGGAAAGGGAATCCCGCCGTTTTTTAATTTATTTCAAAGTGTTTTCATGCCTAAATAAAATGAAAGCACAAAACAGACTCACAGTAAAGAGCAAGGGGCGTCCCCTGGTGTTTCAGCCACGTTGAAAACGCAACATTTGCTGCTTTGTTTACGGATTTAAATGTGTTTGTAAGCTCATGATCTACTGCCATTTGTCGTTGCTATGGCCACCATCAGCTGTTCCTACACATGTGCAGCGGTCAAGGTTCAGAATATTTTTGTTACGATAAGCATGAGCAATAATCATCCTGATGTGCACAGACCATTACCCTCAAGTGCAAGTTTCAGTCAACTGCATTGCTAATCTTATCGCCATTTAAATTGTTTTTTTTTTTCCATTTTGTGAGGTGCAACATATACTATACAACACTTCTTCGAGCTGAATATCAAGAAACTAGATTTCACATGTTTAATACATCCTGCAAAAGACCTCTTGGTTTGTTCCGTTTTTTTTTTGTTTTGTTTTTTTGCATAGACCCCAGTGCCAAGATCTTGTAACGGGAGCACTGCAAAGGCCAGACAGATAATGACAACACACACGACTCAAACACGCCGGAAAATAAATTTCCTTTGATTTCTGACACAATAGTCTGACCACAGTAGACGCACATTATTAAGCTAGTATTTCTCTATATATATCTACTATCTATTTATAAATAGGCACTCGCCACCATATTGAGACGTTACGAGAAATCGGAGGTCTTAATAAATACGTCTTAATAAAATCATCCCTGCTACAACCTGCAGCGGTAGCCCAGGAACACATTGCAATGATCTGTCCTGTGACGGTGTCATGGATGCATGGAGTGTTACTGATCAGCCCGAAATGCTTGTCGTCATGGCTGTCTCCATCTCTTTTGGGCCTGAGCACCAGTTGAAGCACCATTAGAAACGTTCCCTGTTGTGAGGGCTGGAGGTGCATAGGTGCATGAGAGCTTGTATGCAAACCAGGCCTGATGGTTTCGAGTGGAGCACAAGCAAAAAGAAAAGGGCAATTTGAGTAAGCATGGTGTGTGTTGATATAATGACAAAATTGAACTATGCATAGAGTAAACTACCTCTGAGGATCAACTGAGGTAAGACGTGAGAACTCTAGAAGGTCCGATATACACTAAAGAACCAACAATGGAGGCTAAATGTGGCACTGAATGACATGCATATTGTAGTGCATTCTCAAAGCATGTAAGCACGTGTAATACAACAAAAAGAATTGAAGGCTGGCAGTATTTGCCCTTTAAGATTGCAGATGTGTTTGTAAAAAAAAAAAAAAGATAATATTTTACATTGGATTTACACATAAAAAAAAGAGAAATGAAGAAGGCTGACAGAATCAAGGCTTGAATGAGCACAGACTGACTCATTGAAGAGGTGGAGCTATATGAGAGTGGGCAGGGCAGCGTAGAGAAAGGGCGGAGCCAGTTGGATTCATGCACTGGAAACCAGGCAACAAGGAGCAGCTGCAGTTTCTCATCTAGTGTTGACTGAGCACAGAGAGTCGTCAAGGCAAATGTCTTTAGAAAAAGATCTGCACTTGGAAGTGACTTTGTTTCTGTCCAGACTTCCTCCCCATAATTTTTTTTTAATCATCTGTTAAAAAAAAAAAGAAATAATTATTTTTAAGAAAATGTCAGCATCAGCATGCAGCTTATCAAGGCTGGATTTACTTGGATAAAAATACAGTAAAAACAGTAATATTGTGAGTCAAGGGTGTAGATTTGCTTTTGATATTGGCGGAGACCTAATTTGACCCCCCCCCCCCCCCCCAATTGTAAAATTTAAATGTAACTTTAAAGTTAAAGGAATGTCTGACAAAAAGGTAGTTTAATAAAGACTTCTGTTTACTGAGTGCTTGTTTGTGCATAATCACTTACCACCACATCTGAACACAATTATGCAAGTATAATATTGCCATTTATGCACTTTAAGCTAAAAGATGATTTTACATGTCTATGCTCTTTTCCTTCTCTGAGCGTGCAAACAGAACAGCACATTCTATTTTGCAAATAAATAAACAAATAAATAAATCAAATACAATTAGCAATAAAACAACATTAAATCAAGCATAGGGTGCAAAAGTTAATTTACATGATTTTACTTTGACAAGAAATGCATGCAGACTTCTGGAAAGGGGGAGGTATATGACACAATAATCATTTTATCTCAAATGTATTTTTTTCCTAATCAACGTGGAGGCCAAAATCTATTGCTATTACTACTATGGTGGACTTGTATCGACTTCAAGTGACTGACACTTTTCTTGGAAATGTAGCTGCTTATGTCAATGTCTCACCTGAGTCTTGCACAGTAAGCCTGACTGGAAAATTTCGACAAAGCATTATTTTATTTTGGAGGTGACTAAATTATTGGTGGGAACATTTTAATAAGCTGTGGATATTGGTGGGGACATGGACCCCTCCGTCCATGCTAATTCTACACCCTTGTTGTGAGTATTATTACACTTTAAAATAAAATTTTCTTAAAGCTTAATTTTCAGCATTACCAGTCTTTATTGTCATAAGATTCTTGATTTACCATAAAAGACATGTCTTACTTTTATGAATGTTCAAAACAGCTGCTTCATTTTTAAGTGGAACCTATGATACATTTTTCAAGATTCTTTGATAAATGTAAAGTCCTTAATGTTATTTTAAAAACAGTTTATAACATTATAAATGCATTTTGATCAACTAAAAAAAGACAAAAATGAATGTATGTATGATTTAGAATAAAGTTTAATTATGAAAAACTGATCATTGTTAGTATTATTGAAGATTGAAGATTATTAAAACACATTTTATAGGAAAATAATGCTGCAATTTTCTACTTCACAACTTTACACTCACCAGCCACTTTATTAGGTACTCCTTATGTAGTACTCAGTTGGACCCCTTTTTGCCATCAGAACGGCCTTAATCCATTGTGACATAGATTCAACAAGATACTGGAAATATTCCTTAGAGATTTTGGTCCATATTGACATGATAGCATCACGCAGTTGCTGCAGATTTGTCGGCTGCACATCCATGATGCGAATCACCCGTTCCACCACATCTTAAAGGGGCTCAAATGGGCCCTAAGTGTGCCAAGAAAACATCCCCCACACCATTACACCACCAGCCTGAACCGTTGATACAAGGCAGGATGAATCCATGCTTTCATGTTGTTGACTCCAAATTCTGACTCTACCATCAGAATTTCGCAGCAGAAATCGAGACATCTGACCAGGCAATGTTTTTCCATTTTCCAAATCTCCTATTGTCTAATTTTGGTGAACCTGTGCAAATTGTAGCCGCAGTTTCCTGTTCTTAGCTGACAGGAGTGGCACCTGGTGTGGTCTGCTGCTGTAGCCCATCCATCCAAGGTTCAATGTGTGTGTGTTCAGAGGTGCTCTTCTGGCTACCTCGGTTGTAACAATTACTGTAGCCTTTCTATTAGCTGGAATCAGTCTGGCCATTCTTCTCTGACCTCTGGCATCAACAAGGCATTTGCGCCCCCAGAACTGCCGCACACTGGAAAATGTATTTTTTTCAGACCATTCTCTGTAAACTTTAGAGATGGTTGTGCGTGAAAATGCCAGTAAGATCAGCAGTTTCTGAAATACTCAGACCAGCCCGTCTGGCACCAACAACCATGCCACGTTCAGTCACTTAAATCACCTTTTTCCCCCCATTCTAATGCTCGGTTTGAACTGCAGCAGATCATCTTGATCATGTCTACATGCCTAAATGCATTGAGTTGCTGCCATGTGATTGGCTCATTAGAAATTTGCGTTGAGTATTTGGACAGGTGTACCTAATAAAGTGGCCGGTGAGCCACTTTATGTGTTACCTACATTCTCTCTGCAAATGAGTGAAAATGGTATTAATTGCTTTTACCTGCTCAGGTGTTCATCTCCAGCTTTGGCCTTCCCACTCACACTAATGCTCCTCCTCTTTCCTGAATGTATGGAAATAAATGGAACCCCATCCAAAAGAGTGAGTCTGATTGTAAGTAAAGACTGGCAGAGTGAACAATGTAGAATATCATCTGTATGGCATGGCTGTGCTCCTCCAATAGTGACTGAACTGTCTGAGAACATAAAGGAGGACCATAGTAAGAAACACAATCATCAACCTGTCATTTGGAAACAATGCAATCTAGATCAGTTATTAAGATCTCACCCCATAAAACAATATCATAGCTTTGGTTTGGTAACAGTTAAGCCCAAATTCCTTCTTCATCATCCTTCATTGAGCCCAACATGAATCCAGATGTCCAGCGGTCAGCATGAAATGGGAACAATTAAATGAGTTAAAGATTAAAGATCAGGTTGTTCAGTTCATAATTTCAGACTTTTATTATAATTAAACGATAGATTATGTACAGGTCAATTGACTGATGAAAGGACAACATTTTACTTTAATTAGTATTTTTACTTTTATTGACATTTATTTATTATTGACTTATTTAGGTAAGCTCTTTATTTACAGCTGATTTTGTAGTCATTATTAATGAATGTTACACATTAACTCACAATTATCTATGCATTAGTCAACTTTGGATTAATGACTATTAGCGCAAACTTTTGCTACAATTTCTTAGTGAAACATATCTCTAGCCCATTTTTTTTATGAGCAAAAGTGAACCAAGAAGAAAACGCAACAATTTTTTCGCTGGGTTTCAATCAGCCTGTGTTAATGCACATTTTAAAGTATCGCATGAGAAACGATTGATGGAAACCAAAGAGATACTGTCAGTTATGTGATAGTATCTCTTGTTTCCTTCACTCATACCTTTGTAACAGGTATGAACCGGGCTGAATCAGCATATAAATTTCGGTGCCAACGGTGCTGCGACAAGAACGTAAGCAGCATCAAGGGGTACATCAAAGGCACACATAGGTATGCATTGTGTCTCACCTTCTCTAAACATTTAATTCTAAACAACTTTGAGGGATATGGACACCATTGGTGGTCAGGCATTTGTTATTGTTGCTTTAGGGACCGCACGCCGCATGCAACGTGCACAGTACAGCGCATCCGCTCCCTTCAGATTCATCAACACGCATGATCGCCTTCATCAAATTTGCTTAAACTAAGCGTTCTAAAGTATGGCTATGGCTAACATGAAGCAGATGCTTTACAAAGGTTGCATGTAAGGGGGAAAACACGTCAAAATTAATAAGGCATTTGAGGGTACATGGAATCAACTTAAAGGCAGAGGAATGCCTTCCTTTGACAGCTTGCAAAATCATCTGGCACTTTCACTGAGTACGTTAACATGGAGACCAATACTACAATTTTAATATGATTAAGACAATATTCTGATTAAGTGTCTACCATACAAACAACAATTTTTGATTACCTTAAAGGACCACAGACACAGAAATATAGCGTCACCAAATGCAGAGATTTTTTTTTCCTTTTCATTCGAAGTGCGGTAGCAATTTCCATTAAAACAACACTCTTCCAGCAGTCCTTACTTCATATTGTCATCCAATACCTCAGTTTGTTATGGGACATGAACAATATGTTCCTGATTGAAAGTGAAACTCCCGAACTGCAGTTAAAGCTGACAAATTAAAAATGAAACACCCGAAATTACATGAAACTCCGGAGGAAACGTGGATAGCATGGTGACGCAATAATGTTAATCAATCTATGTGCTACAACATAAAAAACAAGATCATAAAAGGAACATTCAAAAAGCAACTCATGTAAACACCTTAATCATTTTATTGTCTTATTCAGATTAAGGCAAATAATTCCATTATGTCCATGTGAATGTAGTCACAAGCCCCAACCCTAGAAAAAAGGTGTTCCCTTATTTTGATGACAGCCTTTCCACAGGTTAGTAGTAAGCTGATGTAATGTTAATTGCATAAAGCCTGGTTTATACTCGACGCGTCCGCTAGTTCGATTGAGTGCGCTCGGCGAATGTGACGTCATCACAGTGTTAGCGGAAGTTTGCTTTGGGTGCGCGCAAAATCATTTCGGCTGGTATTTTTTGAGACTTGGGCGAACAGTGCGTGTGGCGCTGCGTTTGATTTAAGTTGAATATGAACCACTTTGACGAGATTTTGTCTGAAACAGTACGACTGTACAGACATCTTTATGATCTGTGATCATAGAGATAACCTGATGAACAAATAATTCTTGGCTAGTCGTGGAAAAGGAGGAAAGTTTTTGTTAAAAGGTTTGGAAAAACCTAAGGGATAAGTTTGTTAAAGCCAAAAGAGGCCATGGCAAAAGTGGAGACCCAGGTACACAATTACAGAAATATGTTTTTCCACCAGTCATAGGTTTTACACTGATGAATATATTACAATTTTGAATTTAAAACAATTTAATAGTTACAAAACTATAATTAAGGAACAAATTATTTTAGAAACTAGAAATTAAAAAGGGATATTTGAACCTATCGATTTACAAAATACTGATGCCTGTTATTGGTGATAATGGTCAGGAATGTTGGACCATTATTGCCTTTTTAGCATAACTATAGGACATAAACTAGCAGTTAGGACAGAAAATTGTAGAGCGGGCTAAATCTAAAAAACATCAGTATTTTTAGTAAGTGTGCTTTTTTTGCTTTTATTCTTGCTATAATAAAAAAATATATATTTGTAGAGCAACCCATGTTCTGTTGTCATTAATATTTTAATAAACTTTAATAGGTAAAACTGTCCGAGATATGAACAAAAGCAAGTGATGCATCAAAATTTTATAAAAAAAAATCTTGAATGGTTATAAAAATCCTTATAATCATGAAAACTATTTATTAAAACAATAAAAATTATTTTTTTCAGAGATGGGTTGTGGCTGAAAGGGCATCCGCTGCGTAAAGTTGGCGGTTCATTCCGCTGTGGCAACCCCAGATTAATAAAGGGACTAAGTCGACAAGAAAATGAATGAATAAATGAATAAAAATAATTAGTTTAGAAATCTTGAATGATAGTAATGATATGACGTAGTTCCGGAAACATCCTACTTCTCTGTTTATCTGTCTGATTTTACGGTCAGATTTTTTCAGCCTCGTCCGTTTCGCGAGGTGCGAGCGCAGTCAGTGGAGGTTTGCGATTTGGCGGCAGGCGAAAGTATAAATCCAGCTTAATGCAAATCTTAAATTCATGCTAACAAACACAAACGATCAAAAGAAATATGTTAATGTAATTCAATTCAAATGTGTAAAATATGAATTGATGTATAATTATATTGTTCAATTAATATGATTAAAATATTTTTTTGTAAAATAAAATATTTTTCTAGAGTCATCCATTATAATTTTGTGGCTCAAAAGTATCAGTTCAAGCACTGTTTTGGCACAGGTACCGTTTTAAAAGTATCGATTCAGCACTGGTATTGAAATAACTCTAAACGATACCCAACCCTAACTATCAGGTAGTCCAACCCCCTCCTACACCCACCCGCCCCCCATCCTGTTTATCACCTTTGTCCACAACCCCCCTCCAGCTCTCCACTGTCCTTGTTACAACCAGCCACCCCCATACATATGACATATGTAACTTATATGACAGACACTACATGTTAGGAAGTGTAATATGTAATACATGATATATATATATATATATATATA
>CAIGQZ010010775.1:5171516-5186283 GCA_903798205.1 Danio tinwini
TATGTATGTATGTATGTATGTATGTATGTATGTATGTATGTATGTATTTCCGCAATGATAAGATCTGAAGCACTGAAAGGAATATGTGCTTTCTTTGAGAAACAATTTTCATCTGAAATGTTCTTACCGCAAGAGCGATTTTGTAAAACATCAAACCTGTTATCACATTATCTAAAGCAACACAGAATTTATCACTGATCACACAGTGGGTTGTTTATTAGAATTATAATTGTGATTTTATTAGTGCCATGCAGACTTTGCATTTATGCTAGCAAGTAAGATTTTGGGATAAAAAGTTTAGAAATTGTCAACTATGTTACTGTTACAGTCACCAGCAATCTAGCTAGAGCAGATCGCTGGAGAACATTCACTTTCACTCGGACTACAATTCTGCCACCACACGAACTACAAATCCTGTCATGCACCTCACACACACCTGTTCCTGTTTTACACTGATTACACTCACACAGCCGGAGGATCATGATGAACTGATTACATGGACTATAAATTCACCACACTTGCACACACACAGTTCTGAGTCTTGTTGTTCCTGTAACCATTACGAACAGTGTTGGGTAAATGCATTATAAGTAATGTGCATTGTGTAATAATATTACTTTTCCAAAGTAACGAGTAATAACGCAGTACTTTTAAAAATAAGTAATATTATTTGAGTTACTTAAAAAAAAAGTAACGCGAGTTACTTTTAACCTTGCTTAATTGGCTTTTACAAAATATATTGTGGAATAAAAATTACCTTAGTCAGGTTGAATTACACACTCAATAAGACAGCGTGCTGTGAAGTGAACAGACAGTCAGCTCACACTCATCATCATCATCAGGTCTCTTTTTTCACAGCAGATGAGTCCGTGTGCTATTCAACTAACTGAATCTACTAACTGATTTGGGTTTATTTCGAGTCATAGTGGGTATCCTGTTTGTTACTACTTACTGAAGACACAAACCGTTTCACGACAAGTCTGTTCAATTTAACAAACTGGTTTGACCAGCTCACTTAGAAAATCCGGTTTAAAACAAACGATTCATTCGCGAATCGCCCGTCATCACTACAGCCAGAAACAGAAACAATGGCAGGCTGGAGACTTACATTTTTGCAATGGATTCTTGTTATTTTGAACTCATCAAAGAAAAGAACTGGATTATTGTTTAGTGTAGATTATGTGCAAGTGAAACTCTTGACAACTGCAAGAAACACAACATCAAAAAAACAAAAAACAAGACCCCCACCTTCAGCTATGATTGACATCAGTTCCCGTTCTCCAGGCAAAACAATTAATTTGACTAAACTAAAAAAACGGTTATTGCTTTTATTGTAGAGGAGATGCAGCCACTGTCTAACGTTACTGTAGAAGTGACTACGTTTTGTAATATAGCAAGATTTTTTCTCCTTTGGGAAACGATTTACACATTTGTTAAGGCCACGCAAAGCAATTTATTCAATGTAGTATAAAGCTCAAAGGTTTATTTTGATTTGGGGATGTTTTTATCGTCTTACTGTAAATTTTTTTTATTCAACATTTTAAAGATTTAAAATCTGTTTTTGCCTTAAATTATTTCATGGTAATACTCTTAGGCTTCATTGCAATCTTTATCTCAATAAACAGTGAATTTACTTAACTAATAACACAAATCATTCAAAAGTAGCAAACATCTTACTTTACATATAGGTGGCTGTTAAATGCACCTACCTCTATAAAACCTCTATAAAAAAAGGTTAAAAAAAAAACACCTGCAAGTTCTGAAAGAGATCAAACCTTAGGCAGTTAAGGAAGAGTAACGCAAAAGTAATATAACGCATTACTTTCCATAAAAAGTAACTAAGTAACGCAATTAGTTACTTTTTTGGGGGAGTAACTTAATATTGTAATGCACTACTTTCAAGAGTATCTTTCCCCAACACTGATTACAAAGCCCTTATTCCTTGCCTTGTTTTCTCGTGCCATGTTTGATCATTGCTTTGTTTACTGATTTTTGATGTTAGCTGTCTGAACTGATCTCTTGCCTGTTTTTGATGACTCTTTTGGATTGCTTTTGATGATTCTGTTTGCTCCTGTGATTGACCCTAGCCTGCCTGACTATTCTCTGTTTAATAAAGACTCTGCAGTTGGATCTCCACTCCGTTATCCAGCACCCTTGTGTTACAGTTACAGTGAAAACATAACATAGTTGAGAAAAAAACTCTATGACATGTTTTTTTGTTTCCAATAAAAAACTAAATGCAACACTCCAATTATTTACATTTAACTACAAACTCTTTGTAGGATTAAAAGCGTCTTACTTCATCTCTAAGATCTCCTCGAGCTGTTTTCTGCGCTCCTGTCGGAGGTTGGTCAGATGGCCGTCTCTCTCAGAAAGAGACTGTTGGGTGGAGGACAGACGCTGTTTGGTGGCATCCAGCTCTTGCCTCGTCTTCTCCAAAACATTCATCAACTCCTCCATCTGTGACATAAAGGGAAGGACAATCATTGGGTTGAGTGGAAATACAAAGGCATCATCCATTTAGATGACTAAAAAAAGCCACAAACCTTTGGGTTGTCCATTGGGTTATCCTTGCGCTGGTCTTGCAAGATGTTCCCTGGGCCTTTTTTATCCATCTGAGGGCCAAGCTTGATTCCTGGGCCCTTTTTAATTTGATCCTTGGTTTGCCTTGGAAAGCATAACTAATGTTACCAGAATAGTTTCATTCTTTAGTTTTATGCTGTTTTGAATAAAAGGGTCTGCTAAAATAATACATGTAAATTTTATTGAATTCTAAAGCAATCAGTTATAAGGATCCTAAATAATTATTAAGAAAATGTTAACAAATTTATCGCATCATCCCTGACAAAAGACTTTCTCATTTTACAGTACAAATGTCTGAATATATTGAAATCAAGATACACTCACCGGAGAAGCAAAATTAAGTTAAAACTTTGGGTAACACTTTACCTGAAGGGGTGTTCATAAGACTGTCATGAAACCTTTGTAATCACGATATGTCATGAATGCGAATGAGATAATATGCATGCTTATAATCAGGGCTTGACATTAATATCCTCCTACCCGCCAAATGAGGGTAGATTTCAGCAGTGGTGGGTTAGACAGCTGCTCCCACTAGCCACTTTGGCTGGCTGAAAATAATTTTCAAATTGCCAGGATTGGCTCGTCACTAAAGATTTGAATTTTAGTTTAAGACAGTTTGTCAATATGCGTGCAAATGTGATTAAGAAGCAGCACGACTGATAAAAACAACTGTTTGAGTGAGCAAAAGGTACAATACTGTAAATACCGAATGAGAGGATAATCACACGCAAGGTGAGACATAGGAGATCCTCACTCATTGACTTTAGCGAACAGCTGATGTAAAGCAACCGTGCCTTGAAACGCAACCAGTGTGATCAGTTCTCTTTGAAATAGACTGGAAAAAAGCAATGCTCATTTACCAACAGTCCTGCTGCTTTTTTTGTAAGCAGCAGCGGTTGCCGCTTTCGCTTTAACCATTCTTTGAATATTATTATTAATATTAACAGATTATTAATATGCCTAACATTAACCGTGCGCGTGATCATTATTTTATTATCACACACAAAATGTTTTTCACATGCTTTCTTACTGTTATTTTTGTTAATATGGTTTAATTATCATCCTTTATACTAAAATTGCTTTATTATGTTTTATGCATAGGCTTGTTAACTGGTGATCTAGTACCTTTAGCCTGGACAGACTAATGTGCATAGTTTTAGGGTGCTTTCTCACCTGTGGATCGATTTTTTTTGTTCCAAAACAGAAGTTAAAATTGTTACAATGTTTATTTTTGTTCTTGATGTGGTTCGCTTTCACACGGCAAAGTTTCTAAACTGACCAAAATAACTAAAACAAGTCACGTGTGAGTAAACTCTCCTCACATTGGTCAGAGTTTTACAATTTTTTTTTTTTAGAGTCCCACTTAGTTGTCATGCGTCCTTATTTTAAATTATGACGATGAACAATAAGACATTATAAGCACAGACATCGTCACCAAATATGAATCAGAGGTAAAAACTTTCTCATACATAGCCGTTGGCTAGAATTATGCATTATAGGCTTTACATTATAGAGAGAAATAACAGATAAACCAAGACTGCAGTTCTGTCAATTTTCCTAACGGATAAACAGCTCTCGTTAATAGTTAACATGCTTTCACTTTCATATTGACAAGAAATGCACATATAACGGTAGGAATGACATCTCGCCCTACTTATAAATATCTCTTCATATAGTCGTATTTATGCCCATTTCATATCCAGAATACACTGCGATATAGCTTAGTTTGGATCATATTGCTTTCTCACTACAATCGATCCACTCTAGAGTTCGTTTCAATCGAGCCGAGACCACCTCATTCAGGCGATCTCAGACAGATTGTTTTGGTGCGGATCCAAGCGCGATTGCTGGATTCACATATGCCAAATGAACCGTGCTAACTGGGGAAATGCAGCAGGTTCCGAAACAAAGGTCTAATGACAAAGCACCCTTAGATACATGAGAATATGTTTTTTAAATGTCAGTAGTTTTTTTAAGAACATTTTTGCTGAATAAAAAGTGTATGTATGCAGCTATATTTTGACACATTGTTTAACATTTGTGGCAAGGAAATAATTATTTTGGTGTGGCCAAAGAAAAAAATGAGTAAATCCTAAAAGTGTTGAGCCCTGAAAAGTTCTGTGAAATAAAACTAGTTGCAATGCAACACTATGAAACCACAGCCCAGCTCATTTCAAAAAAGTGAAATGAACAAGGAGGCAAGTGGAAAAACACAATTTAAAGCAAGTAATTTTAGCATGCCAAGGTCGCTAATTTATGCATATAAAATATTTACATATAAATACACATGTAAATATATAAATATTTTCCCAACAACAAAATTGTGGCTAGTGAAAATGACAAGTGGCTAGTAATGGTGGAAAACTACTAGCCACAGTGGCTGGTGATCAAAAAAGATATTAGCCCCTTTCACACACACAGACCTTTCCGATAAATTACTGGCAATTTTCCGGAAAGGTCTGTGTGAACAGGCCCTTTTAGAAAATACCGGTAAACTCATTCCAGCTATTTTCCGGGAAGAGACGTTGTAACATTACTGGTAATTTGCTGGAATGCTGCGTTGTGTGAACGCGAAGGAAGATTGCCGGAATGAGCGCGTTCACATCTAGAACTCGTTGACATTAGACCTCCACTCTAGATAAAAGTCTTTGAATATTTTTCCAGACACATTTAGCTGCTAGATGTTAGTCAGATAACGTTTTTATGTTCCTTAATGCCAACTGTGTAAATAATTATTGATGAGATGCTTAAGATAAGCCGCTGTTTGTTTATCTTCAAGCTCTGCTTCCTTCAGTTGCGATTGCATGTGAAGCAGCCAGTGAGCGCCAGCACACACACATATTATCTACATCTTGACATGCGAAAGTGTTCCTCTATATGTTTTCATCAAAGTTGTTCACAATACTTATCCATCCACAAAGTTTGTAATGTAGTCAAATGTTTACAAATACAAACGCTGCTGTTTAGAGCTCATTTCTGGTTAATGATGTCAGAATTACCGGTATTTTGGAATGCATGTGTGAATGGTCTTTTTCGGAAAAATTTCGTAACGTCCTTACCTGTGTGAACAAAGTCGTTCCGGTAATTCTCCGGATATTTACCAGTATCATTGTGTGAAAGGGTTGTTGTGTTGCAGTACAAGCCCTGCTTATAATGTAATTTGCTCAGTTATGACATTTTAAATGCAAAGATGACATTGTTAGTTATGACAACTTGACATAAACAAATACATCACAACCAGTCTTTATCTTTTTCATGACATTACCAAGACAACAAAACCTGTAATAAATCTGTCATAAACATGATTGTCATAAAACCATTATAAATATTACTTTATAACACTGTCATTAATATTATTTTTGACCACAACTAAAGTTGAATTAAATAATAATGATGCTGTTAAAAATAATTTGACAGCGTAATGACACTTTTGGCGACCTGGTGGTGCAGTGGGTAACGCTGTCATGACGTGCTGTAGGTGAATTGGGTAAGCTAATATGTCCTTAGTGTATGTGCATATGTCCTGGACCTCCAGGTTGGGGGTTGAGCGTTGGGCTAACAACCCCCCTTATAAAAACTAGATGTTATGAGGCACCAATATGGTGCGGCTAAATATCAGCTTTGATATAAATGGCCCTGGGAGTAAGTAAGTAATGACACTTTTAATTAATTTGTTCCACTGAAAAAAATATCAGAAAAAATATTCAAGACACAATTCTAATGGCCTCATGGCAATCATGTTTATGACAGATTTATGACAAGTTATGTTGTCTTGGTAATGTCAAGTCTTGTCTTTGCATTTAAAATGACATAGCTGAGCAAATGACTCTTAATAACAGTTGTCAAAGCGTTGCATAAAATCTAATTCACATTCATGAATTGTTTCATGTCGATTAAGGTTTCATGACAATCATATGTACACCCCTTCATGTAAAGTGTTACCAAATTTACAATTTTGTCAATATAGTGAAAGTCATGGAAAACTGAAAGTTTGGTTCAATTTCTACATAACAAAGAAAGTCCTTATATTAAAATAATGACAGAATTTTATTTTAGGCTGGACTGTGCCTTTAAATGTTCATTTCTGAGTTTATGAACAAGAAACATATCTGCCATATCTGAAACATCAATTCAAAAGATCAACAGTGAAGGATTTTTTTTTGTCATATGTAAATTTCCAATTGGAAAGAAATATTATCAGAGCTTTATATACAAAACAAATATTAAAACTAAGAGTTTGTTATTTTAAAAGAAAGAAAGAATTGACCATTTAATCTTAATTTTGCTTCTTAAATGAATGTTTCCTGGTTTAAGAATGTTTAGATAACTATACAGGAATAATACGGAGTAAGATTAGCCCCACACTGTAAAAAATGCAGGGTTCCACACAATTCATTCATATTGTCCCAACACAAATTGATTAAGTTAACAAGTTTAACAAATGTATGTGAATTGAACATAAAAAAATTAAGTTGTCCCAATGAAATCTCAAGAATTGTCTTGCTTCAGCTCATTTTAAATAAGTAGTTTAAACAAGCAAAAAAAAAAAACATTTTTTTGAGTGCACATAAAAATGGTCATTTTCAATTGTTTGCAAATGCCTGTTAATCTGACCTTTGTTATATAGTGCTCAGCATAACTAAGCACACCCCATTTTGAAAATGAATATTTGATTCATTTCTCGGCAATGTATTTTTACATTGATTTATTAAACAGATATATTTATTAAAATAATATTTTAGTCACCAAACAAATATTATTTAATATTAAAAAAAATTGCTAAAATTTTTTTACAACCTACAAAATTTCAACTAAAATTTTCAATTTCTTTGCTTCTCTTGATTTTTCCTCTTTGTTAAATTTGTATTTAATATTTTCCTATAACATATAAAACGTATTTACGTGTACTAGTTTTTGGTCCATTTATCATAAGTTATTTTGTTGGATAAGCTCCAGATTTGTCTTCAGTGCTGACTAATCTAATGTATATGCACAAATATAATATTGTATAGCTTACTATTAAAAATATTAATTTAAAAGAGATTTGTGAGGGGTGTACCTATATATTCTGAGCACTGTATAATCCAATACCTTTATAAAGTGTGTTTGATCTCATGAGGAACCATAAATATTTTACATTTTACCACTTTAGTGGCTAATTTGTACAAATTCATATACTGTATGAGTTCAGTCATATGAAAATGTAGGATTTTTAAAAGGAGGCGAAGCACCAAACCCAACCCCACACCTAAACCCAACCGTCATTGGGGGATGAGCAAATTATACTAAATTGTACAAATGAGATCATACAATTTCAATCAAATTAGCCACCAAATCAAAAATTGCCATGAGATAGCATCGCTTTTAAATGAGTGTGTGTGATCAGTGAATGCAAATAACAAAACAACCATGAAATGACCATGAAATTTCATCACCATGAAATGAGAACCATCACAACACCACACAAATGCAAACATGATAGACATCAGTAACATCACATGACCAAAAACACGCTTGGTTATTGCTCAAAAGGGATGCTGTATACCCGAGAAACACCCTACTTACCTGGGAGCGAGACTGGCGGTGGAGGAAGAGGAGGGTAGGAAGGATGCAAGAAGAAGGGCAGGAACGGGAAGGAAGAGAAGCCACAACACAGCAAACAGAAAAGGAAAGGAGAAATAAAACTTTAGAATACACCCAAAAACCCAACAGAAAACAGCTGGAAAGAGTCCAGATGCAAATTAGGAGTGGTTTTAAAAACACCTCCTAAAAAGTCAACAAGGCAGGATGCATGACGGCATCAAATCTCAAATCATCACCAGCAGTGGATACATTCGCCACTGATTCCAGATCTGCAGGGACCCGTGAGAGTGCCAACATGCAGCAACCCAACCAGCCGAGCTGCAGTGAGATATTGCAAACGGGGAGAGAGAAAGAGCACTCAGGCATGAGGGTGTGCAAACCAACTAGAGGAACACCAGACCCTGTCTAAAATACCCAGCTCATTCACTACAGAGCACTACAGGCCTGAGGTGCTGCCCCGACATCTCATGCAGGCCGTTTCGGAGGATATTTTTTTGCAGGTTGGTGCTTCATTCAGAGGAGTGAGAGGAGAGATTGTGTTAGAAAAGCAGAAAGAGGAGAGGAAATGCAAATCAGCATGTGAAATGGGTGTTCAAGGGGAAAAAATCAGGGTTCAGATCTTTGCCAGAGCCCTTGTATGAAAGCAACACCAAGCGGGAAGCATATCGATCATTGAAGCATTTGTGCATACTGTATGAGGAGGAAAAAATACATTAACACTGCAAAAAAATGCTTTTATTACTTGTTTCTTGTACAAATATCTTAAAATTCTTAAATCAAGCAGCATATACACTCTTTCACCGGGGCAGTACCTTTTTAAAAGGTACATATTTTTACCTGAAGGGTCCATAATGGTCCCTTAAAGGTACTTTTTAGGTACATTTGGGCACTAATATGGACCTTTGGTGTACCACTGTAAACTCTTTGGGTACAAATGTGTATCTTTTGGAAAGGTACTGCCCCAGTGAAAACTCCTGTACCTTTATTTCTGAGAATGTAGACAAGCAAAACATTTAGTTTTGTTTTAAAAAATGATGTCAAAATTAAGAGAGTTTTTTCCTTAAAACAAGCTAAATAATCTGCCAATTTGGTAAGATAAATAATCTTATGTCAACAGAAAAAACTAAGTTATTTTGGTAACCCCAATAGATTATTTGGCTTGATTTAAAAAAAAAATCTGTTAATTTTGGCATATTACGTCTTAAAACAAGAGAATATATTTTGCTTCTCTAGAAAATGCTTTTTGATTAAATATTTATCCGAAATTTGGACTAGAAATAATACAGAAAACCTAAGTAAGAAATGCATTTCATTGCAGTGAGGATTTAGTAAAATAGCACTTTTAAAGGGAGAGTTCACTTAAATTTAAATTTAAATTCTGGCATTATTTATTTCTTCATTTAATTCCAAATGATTATAACCTTTTTATTTCAATGGAACATGAAAGAAGATATTTTGAAGAATGCTGGAAATCAAAAGGTTTTGTTCTGATTGGCTTGCAACTGATAAGCTAGCCCTCTACTTTCTATTATTTTAGTTTTATCCCAGTTTCTTCCTATGCTTGTGGCTTAATTCTGTTATTTTTTTTTAGTTTGGGATCATTAAATTAAGTTGCTACTAGAAAACCAGCATTCTCTGGAATTGAGTGTCCCAAATTAACTTATTTTACTTATGAACTGTTTTTTAATATCTTATTTTGTAAAGCTGTTTTTTATAATTTGCATTGTATAAAGCTCTTAAGAAAATAACAACCCAGGCTCATTCTGATTACGTACTCCTATATACATTTCTGGAGAGAGCCAAATATGTCCCAGGAGCTACGGTTTCTTTTTTTTTTTTTTTGTTGCAGTTTTTGTTTTCGCAAATCCACTAGAGGTCGATGTGTACGCTTTTATTAGATCTCAAATTTCACTCGCAAGTGCCATTCACGCCTGCTGTTCTCACGTAAATCCACCAGAGGCCACTGTCGACTGACTGACTGACCGTTCGACTGGCCCACTCTCCTCCTTCCTTAAACCCAACCGATTGTGTTTTTTAAAGCACTGATTGACTAGCGCCCACCCACTTCCCTAAACCCAACCGACTGTGTTTTCAAAAGCATCCAAAAAAAGAAAAGACCTTGTGGCAGCCTGCTTTTTACCATGTTTTTAGATTTTACCACATTCTCACCATATTATTTACTTGTTTATTTAGTTTTTTGGCTTTTGTTTTTGTCTCATCTGCTTTCTGAAACTGTTCTTCACCGGATTCAAACCCTGTCGTTGCGGTCAACACCTCTCTGCGTCTTAAGTCCGTCAACATATGTGGCGAGCCACTGAACAAACTCGTAACAGCGGAAAAGCCATCCATAAGTGATTAGCTGGTAAGTGGGAAAAGAAATGGCCGTCACACCGCCCTGTAGTGTTCATTTTAAAGACGAAATGCAGCCATACGTTCCTCTGGCTTCATAATTCTTAATCTCCAGAAATGTATATAGGGCTACGTTTTCAGAATGAGCATATGTTGGAAAATAATGACTTGACTAATATATTTTCTCCATATAATGGAAGTCAGTATAATAAAAAAAATGGCTACCATGCAGTCTTCAAAGTACTTTCTTATTTGTTCCATCAAAGAAAGGAAACTCATTTTTAAGTGAAACCGTCGCTTTAATCTCTGTGCTTCTGAAGATGACACATTTACATGTTGCCATGCCAACATCAACACAACAGACACGGCATCAGAAGTGCAGTTTTCACACATCTAGCACAAAGTGAAAGAAAAGTAAAGTGCTAAAACTGAGGAAACATTCTGATCAAATCTGAGATATTTCACACACTAAAAACACATATTATATAACAGATATAATGACAAAAAGAAAACGTGCACTCTGATTGATGTACACACACAAGTTCTGTTCCAAAGCCCAGTGAGTTGCCTACCTCGGTGACATTTAAGTGGACTCCTAAAAGGAAGTCTGTTTGTGCATATCTGGCATGATTTAAATATGCTAAAAGTTTTGGGTTGGTACAATTTATTAGTATATTTCTAAAAGGCATGCTTCTGTTCAGTGAGGCGTTTTTTTTAACAACAATAATGCTAATTGTATTATTTTCTATTTTAATATATTTTAAAATGTAATTTGTGTGAGGGTAAAGCTAAATTGTGTGCATCATTATTCCATTTTTCAGTGTCACATAATGCTTCAGAAATCAGGCTAATATGCTTATAGCCAGGTATGGTATGGTTTGGCAACCTATCCATATAGAGTAAATCTAAAACCCCGGTCAGACCACATGAATTTCGGCACGATTTCCTTGATGTAGGGCGTCTAGGGGATTCGTAAACAACAAATGGGCGTTGTGACACAAGATTCAATAGTTTCTTCTCGTGTAATGTGGCATAATTCACGACAACCGATACCATGCCTGCGACGCTTACGACACCATCGCAGAAAGTCTAGCATGTGTCATTTTTTTCTTGTTCTTCACGACGAGTTCTGTCACATTGGGGACACTGTGCAATAGGAGCATATAATATCTCGGTTATATCAGTGGGTGCTGCCGTTAATGCGCCGCACAGGGGTGCATTTCCGAAAACCATCGTTAGCCAAATAAGGTCGCAAGATTCGTCGTTTCAAACATAGTTTGTTGATTTGGTGTTTCCCCAATCCATCGTTCCAACAAACATTTGTAAACTGCGTCGCAAACTTGTACACTTGTAACTACGACTCTGGAGCTGTAATTAGAAACATAGTTCCTGGCTGTGTTCTATTCCCAGGTATCCCCCCTTTGTCCCATTCCTTTAGAACATTCTAACATTTAATCTTGGAATGATTAAAAAACAAACATTAAGGTCATCTCTCGTAGGTGTAATTTGTAAAATTATTTTTACAGTTCAGTTTTAGCGATCTTCATGTTTACAATTGCGCTCCCTTCGCAGTGCACTTTGAAAACATTAATGTCATTTTGAACACAGCCGTGGCTCATGACGAAAGCCATAGGTGACTTATTATTTAAATGCGGAATTTATGTTACGTCTCCAAAGCTTGTGAAAAACACAAGATTTAGATTTCAAAGAAAATATCTTAATATTAAAAAGGAATCATAAGTTTGATCCTATCTATGTTGTAAGGAATGCCCTTAAATAATGTAGTTATTAGTTGTCTGCAAGCATTACTGTTTATTGAGATTGAAATAATATATAAAAAAATGAAATTGAGATAATAAATATTGTTATAGCAACACTTGTGACTGCTTTGGGAAATAACGCTTGTCGTAAATGGGATGACTGATCGTGAAGGAACATGTAATCTGGCACATTTGTTATCTACGACAAGTCAAGATTTTACCAAGAACCCCCTCTCCCTCCCCCTATAATAATCTGACAGTAACTTTAGTAACCGACAATAAAAATCGTGTAATCTGACCAGGGCTTAACTTGATCCATCTCTTAAAGACAGGATGGAAAATTGTTGGGCACAATGAATAATTTAATCCTCAAGTTTTATTTGAGAATTGTATCCTTAATCAGGTGGAAAGGATTCTGAATGATCCAACTATTTTTTTGTTTCCACATGAAGTTCCATCTAAACAACTTCCCTCTGGTAGGAGATATGGTAGGAGTCCCTAAGTGTAGGTTGAACCGATAGAGATCCTTTGTACTTGTTGCAGTGAGTTTATTTAACAAGAGTTTATCTTAATTAGGCAATATAATTATTGTAACTATTTTGTATTGTTTTTATTGTTTGTTTTTATGGAATGTCTGCAGCAATATGGTGATGCCCATAACAAATTTCCTGTCAAGGATAATTAAGTTAACTTCTACTTATTTGGTGCTGAATGAACATTTATAATAATAATAATAATAATAATAATAATAATAATAATAATAATAATAATAATAATAATAATAATAATAATAATAATAATAATTATTATTATTATTATTATTATTATTATTATTAATATTATTGTTATTATTTTATGGAAATTGTGATACATATTTGTCAGTATTTTTGATGAATTAACAATTTAAAAGAAAATTTATTTGAATTATTTGGTCATAAATGTTTTTTTGTCTCACACTGTAAAAAATCATACTACAAAAATTCATGACAATCAATGTTTCATGTTACTTTAAATTAATTTAATAAGTTAATCAGGTTTCAACAATTTTTTTTTGTTATACAAAGTTTAACCTAATATTTTTTAGTCAGTGACTGATTTAAGTTGAGATGACTAGAAAGGTTCATTTGATTCAACAAAAACATTAGGGCAGAAAGTCCCATTTTTTTACAGTGCATTTTTAATCAGTTGAATGTGTCTTTGACAGCACTGTAAGAAATACTGGGTTCCGCACAAATCC
This sequence comes from Danio tinwini, assembly GCA_903798205.1. Classification (NCBI taxonomy): domain Eukaryota; kingdom Metazoa; phylum Chordata; class Actinopteri; order Cypriniformes; family Danionidae; genus Danio; species Danio tinwini. Next base: position 5,185,029 of record CAIGQZ010010775.1, read on the forward strand.
TTCATGTTGGCTCATCACAAATCGATTAAGTTAACTTTTTTTTCTTCTTTTTTTTTTTTTACAAATTTAAGTGAATTGAACAAAACAATTAAGTTGTCCCTAAGAATTGTGTTGTCTCAACTCATTTAAAATATAGTTTGAAGACACAGCAAATGTCTGTTTTATTTTTGAGTGCTAACCTGTAATAAAATGCAATCCCAAATTACATCACAAAAGTCTCAAGATGTCAACTATGCATTAGACCAGGGGTTCTCAATTTTTTTGCCCAAAATAACAATACAGTGACTCATGACCCCTCACATCTTCTGAGGTGGTTTTAAATATACAAACCTTGCACACAAAAGTGCACATGTACCAACAGGCCCAAGTCTATTCTTTGTCTATTTTTGGAGAACGCCACTCATCACTTGGCATCCTCTGTTTATTATTTTATTATTATTATTATTTTTTATGAATGTGAGTGCCGTAAAGGCGTCAGAAAGTTTAACCTGGTGCCATGGAATTAATCTGCAGCATCTGATCCAATTGCTGTGTCTTTAATCTAATGTTCTGACCTCAGAGGTCACAATCCAATGGAAAAAAATGCATGTTGTTTTTTAAATGTGACTATTAACTTTTGTAAGTTATGGATAAAATATGGCCATACTAATAATTTATTAAAATAAATTAGATTTTTGAAATTCACCAAGTTACCCCTCTTCATTATCACGTGACCCCCTGAGAAGTCCCAACCCCCACTTTGGGAACCACTGCATTAGGCAATGAGACATCTCACTGAAGATTGGAAGAGAACCACATGCGCAAGAAAGAGCAGAAAATATAAAAGCACTTCTTTTCTAAGCTGTCTCGGTCCACTGATTTTACATCAATGCAATCTGGCAATATTTTCAATATTATTATGAAGAATAAACATGTTTTTTTCCTTAGTTAAACAATGCAGTGAAAGAGAGACAGCCTTGAATCAAACAGGCGCACAGCCGTTGCAGTCACAGATAGATCAATGCAGCCGAGCCGTGGTGCCAGGACAGAGCACTCACTTTCCCAGGAAGTCCCACACCATTCCCCCAATCTGCTGAGGGGCGGCGGACACTGAGGGCGGAGGGTCAGAGGGGGCTCTGCCACCAGGGCGGGGCGAGGGGCGGGCAGCGAGGGGAGGGGGGCTGGGCCACAGTGAACAGAGGTGGAACACCAATGAAAATGGCAAGAATGATAGATAGATAGATAGATAGATAGATAGATAGATAGATAGATAGAT